>JAVSBS010016243.1:14587-34648 GCA_033124195.1 Coracias cyanogaster | reverse complement strand
CTTTTCTCCAGGCTCAACACCTCCAGGTCCCTCAGCTGCTCCTCACCAGACTTGTGCTCTAGACCCTTCCCCAGCTTCGTTGCCCTTTTCTTTGTTGCCATGCTTCAGCCCCTCAACGTCCTTCTGGGAGTGAGGGGCCCAAAACTGACGCCAGGATTGGATTTATATAATCTATAATTTGTTGCATGCTTCCAACCAACAGCCATCCCTGGAGCAGCAATGGCTGGAGAGGATGGCTGCTGGCCAACGGCAGTGTGGCTGGCAGCAAATCCCCAGAGCGGATGGGCAAGAGGGTTGCCACAGGGTCCCTATTCCTCAAGGAATCCAGAAGCGAGAGCATGCATGGGGTGGAGGCGGTGGGAGGAACATGCTGCAATCTCAACCAGCAAAGGTGGAAAGGAGAGGGACAAAATATAATTATCTTATTAAACAGTAGGCCCATTTTTTCAGTTTTTCTTAATCTCATTTAACGCTATTGGTGTCAAGTTAAATTATTTTTAATTGTTTTTACAAAATGCACCTGATGAATTTATGGTTTTCTATACAGGATCTCCCAGAACATAATTCTCCAAGAGAACTTATTTTCCTCTCCTCGGAGGAGTCTTATTTAATATCTGTGCACTGGAAATTGAAGCGACGAAGCAAGTAAACAATTACTGCTGTGTGTCGTTAACGGGAGCAGCCTTGTCCTGCAGCCACGCTTACCCTCGTAGGCAAGAGCCTTGCTTGTTTTGCTCCTTCCCAGGATTCCATCTGTGCTTGCCAGCCTAAGCAGCTCCTGCTGTCCCGGAGCCTGTGCCCTCCCCGGGGGAAGGCTCAGGGATAATCTCCTTTACTGGTGCTGGTGGGAGGGAAGGTGGCTCCATCCCTGCCAAGTGCTCTCTGGCCAAGTGAAATGAGGGGTGACTTTATGGTTGAATTTAATGACTGAAACAAACTTCTTCCCATTTCACAGGGTGAAAGCATTGCCTACAAGCGGCTACAGGGCACGGGGAAGTGCGTATGGAAGTCACCGCCACTGGCGACAGCAGAGAAGATGTGGGTACCAACAGTCCCCGCTCCCTCTGGTCCTGTAAAGCCGTTTTCCATTGCAGAGAACAGGTATGGAAACTCTTGCCAAAGAGGGTTTAAATAAGGTTAAGGAGTGGTAAGATCTCACAGGCAGGACTGAAGGCTGGGGGGTTTTGGAGGGTCCCAGGCACCCATGGCTCTGCTGCCCTGCCCGGATGGGGCATCTTCCCCACCTCTCCCTTTGCGTGCGCTGACACAGAATCATTTAGGTTTGAAAAGACCTTTAAGATCATCAAACCCAACCTTAATGCCACAGCAGAAAGGTCCCACCATTTGCACGGACAGAGAACCACACATTTCTCCCCCTGGCCCCGAAAAGTTGAAATTCAAAAAGCTCTGTTCCTGAAAGCTCTCACTACAGAGCAGCAGGTCAGAAGGATGCCGCTGACCTCGGCGCGCAAATGCCAGGGTAGGACAGCAAAAAATAGAAAGCAAATTGCCACGACCTATTACTCTAGAGGAAAGATCTATTTCTGATACGTGCACTACTTAAACAGAAGTACTGCCAGCTCATCTCGGGCTGCAGCCCACATAGGCACAGCTTCAGGCACAAAGCAGTGCCAGTGCCAGCTCCTTACTCTCCAGTGACACTCCAGCACGACGCAATGGGAGAGAACGAGCCTGATCTACATTATCACAGAGGGAACAACATGGGACATATCAAAAGGCTGGATTATTGGCATGTAGGAATAATTCCCAGGTCTTTAGGCTATAGCTCTGGCAGGTCATGGGCTGTGAGGGAGCTCTGAGCTCGGAAAGCAGATCCTCTCTGGTCCTCCTCACAGAGGAGATGTGCAGGGAACACCAACACGGCCAACATGTGCTGTGTACACCCAACATCACACTGCCTTCTGCGTAAGGTACAGTGACAGGCAATACAGTCCTTTAACTTCATCTGAGTCCACGGGGCAAGGAAGGTCTCCTGCCTGCAGCCACGAAGAGGATTATCACTGACATAAGCTCTCCGTATTCCCTACCTCAAGCTCTGTGATGCAGCAAAGAAGAAAACCACTCAGTGTGATGGAGAAAGATGTTATTGCTGAAGGCATCTCCCCCTAGTCCTATTCCCAGCAAGGCTTCAAGGTGCAGACTGAAACTTGAGATCCAGGTGCGGGGGTTTTGGCTCAGCAGCTGGCACTGGGGCTACGCTGTGGCTGGTAGGAGAGGCTGGCTCCTAAACAGATGGCAGATTCAGGCCCCCACAGTCATTCCAGGATAATACCTTGAACAAACCAACTGTATCTATTTAAATACCCTAATAAGCAATACACTGAGCGCAGGAGTTCAGAAGCAGCAGTAGATTTAATCCAGCTCTTGAGAGCTTGATCTGTTTATTTTACAAGACCCTTGCAAGGCAGAAACTCCATCTCCAGCTATTCCTAGACGGCAAAGTGGGTGGGTTGGGTATTTCTGACTGTGCTGCAAGAAAGCGTGGGACCAACCTTTGCGCTCCTCTGCCAGAAAGCCGGGCAGCAGAGCTCAGGCACAGAGGCACCTTTCAGCAGTATAAAGCCTAATCCCACGTTATGTGGAAGACAAAAAAACCTGAAGTTAACTCCCAAGGCTGACCCAGACTAAACAAAGGAGAGGGCAGCACCTCACTGCTGCGGATGTTCATGTCCCCATGGCTCGTACTGGAGCCCGGGCTTCGGCAACAGCCTCGTGCCGCCAGTTTTCCCACTGGAACTGGAAGTCAGTGAAACAGAAAGTGAATAATCCTCTTAGCGGGGCTGGCGCCGGCTGCCATCGCCCACGCTGCGCTCCAATTAACACCAGCGGCTAAGCCTCACCGGAGGTTTTGTTATTAATTATGGGAGGGAGGGAGAATCGAGCATGCTTAGTGCATGGCTGCTTAGGCTGGGAGAAAGGAGATGTCCTTAAAATAACTTGCAGGGAAAAAAAAAAAAAATTAATGCCTTGAAAGCAGCACTGAATCAGCACTGTCCCTGCGATGGAGGATGGACCCCTCCGGCCACTCCAGTGTGGTGGGGACTGGTCCCCAGTGTCACACAGACACCTCAGTGAACCAGGGCCTGCGACATGCTCCTGAAAGCCCAAAGCCACTTTTCCCTGGGGATGGTGGATCTGGGAATGTCCTCGGGGTGTTCCCTCTGCCCCAAGAGTTGGTGTGACTAGAGCTTCACTTTCACCTTGCCCTCCAAACCAAATTCCTTTCCCATCCATAGCATCAAACCCCCCACAGAGTACAGCCCAAGTGTTGCTTCTACTTTGACAAGATCCTAAAATTGGAAGCTAAATCACAGAATCATAGACTGGTTTGGGTTGGAAGGGACCTCAAAGATCATCTGGTTCCAACCCCTCCCATGGGCAGGGACACCTCCCACAGACTAGGTTGCTCAAACCCTGTCCAACCTGGTCTTGAACACCTCCAGTGATGGAGCATCCACAACTCCCCTGGGCAACCTGTGCCAGCATCTCTCCACCCTTAAAGTGAAGAATTTCCTCCTCATTTCCTCACTTTTCCAAGCTGACATTTAACCTACAGTTACTCTTTCAAACAGAGGGTTGCAGAGTACCTCGGTTTGTGCGAATGCGATTTCTGGGCTCTGCCCTCAAAGGAAAATCTTCTCCGCTTGTTTTAAACACAGAATTCAGTAGTTTTCAATGATTTTCCTTTTGGGAAAAAGCAAGAAGGCTCCCCTAAGCATGCACAGGATGAGAGAGGACGGGACCTCTGCTCCCCCCACCCCAGCCCAGCCAGGGAGAGGGACCCACCGCTGCCACCCAGCCCTGCACCTCACCCGTTCTGATCATTGCACATCTTGAATAACGTGGTGATAAGTTTTAGCACACTTGATAGCTTTTCCATTTAACGGTGAAAAGCCGTAAGTAATGAGAACACACTTAAGATAAAAGACGTTAAATAGGGAATTGCTTCGGTAGGCACAAACCAGTGCTTTCCGCTGGGCTGCCGGATAAAATTGGGCACGTCTCTAAAGGGACACGATGCTTAAAAATAGTCTGCTTTGTCCCAAATGCTTTTTAAGAGAGCTCAAGATTGTTACACACCATAGGAGAAGATTTTTCCCTCTTCTGCTTTGGGTATTTTGCAGCTCTTTGGGCAGAGATTACCGGCACCCAAGAAAGTGCAATTCTGGCAGCCCAGGGTTTGCTGCGGTGAAGGAGCCCGCTCCAGGCTGCCCAGCCCTGACAATATGGATGCCCTGCAAGGATGGCTGAAGAACAGACTTCTTTCCAGGAGCTGCTTTTCCCATATTGCCCATGCCTGGAGGCTTTGTGAGAAGAACTGGAGCAACGCAGGAGTGCGGGCAGGCACGTGTGCCCGGAGCAGGTCTGCCTGCAGCTCCTTGTGCAAGCACCTTCCTTCCCTTATCACCTCTGTCGAAACAAAAAGCGTGTAATTCTTATGGGGTGACACAACTGGAAAGAGATTAGGCTCAGAATGAGATTAGGAGAGCTATTAATTGAACAGGAATTAATACGTGCGCAGCTCTTGGATGCTGGGGGCTGGAGAAAATTAAAATAACTCTTGTTGGGTTTGGGAGGAAAAACCTCTTCAAGGCTGAGGCAGGATGGACAGACAGAGACAGCGCAGGACACCAGGCTCTTCTCATTTTGAGTATAAGCTTATTAGCGTGGTTGTATGCTCGGTGCTTCTCAGGATCCTGTTTAAGGAGGTCAGAGGCAGGGGTGGACAGCGATAGCTACCTACAGATCCAATTAGGAATGACTTTCACAGCCAGCTCCTTTCCATTTTTGCCGTGGCTATTAATGCCTCCGGACAGACCTGGCTGGGGTGGATGGAAGAGCATTGCCCACCTCTTGTCCTGGACACGGCTCCCTCCGGGCTGGAGACATGCTGAGCTGAGGGGACCTGCTCCCTTGGGAAGCACCTTCTCCCTCTCCACCCTAGGCATGATATCCTCAGCAGCGGCATCAATGTTCTGCCTGGGGGACCTCCAGCACACCCCTGAGGGATGCTAACCACGGCTGAGGATGAATAACTAGCCCTCTCTGCAGCTCTCCTGCTCCAGAAAACACCTGACAAACGTTGCTTCCTCTGTGCCCTTCTCTCTGGAAATGGGGACAAAACATGAGCGAGGACAAGTCATGCTGTCAGGAGCCCAAGAAATGCCATCTCCCCAGAGTATGCAGCGGGTTTGCAGAGGCTCAGGACCAGAGCTCAGCTTTTCAGCCTCCACCCTTTGGGCTTTTGCCCAAATATAGCCCAGGAGCATTTCTGCAGGTTGTGTGCACGCAGCTTTCCAGAGATCACACACAGAGGAGGGACGTGCAGGCTGCTTCCTGAGCGCGCACGTGATTTTTCCAGGCAGTAAATAAGTACAGCATCGCTTCTCCCCCGTGCACAGCTCCAGCATCACATCCCCATGCATAGTCCTACCAGGGCTCACTCTGAATGGGCTGTTTCCTCCCCTCCCTGTAAGAATTATTCTGATTTTCCCCAGTCACGGAGGGCTGGCCATGCTGGGGCCAGCCACGCTCCCGCTGCCTTTGGCACAGGTAGAATCATTTTCTCCGCAAGCAAGATTGGAGCCACGTTTTCCAATCATGAATTTTGCTTAAAATGGTCCAGCTGTTACTGAGAGCGTGGTTATGTGAGCATGTCTCGTCTGAGTCATTAAAATGAATTAAATATCCCTCTCACAGCTCTTGGCAGCACGGCCAGCAGTACCCAGGCACTGGATCTTCCCACCGGACCTCAGCCAGTCCGAAGCTGTGGCCTCTCTGAGACACTAAAGACCCAACTTAGTTTTATTTTTAAGAGTTCTGAGCATTAATACCCTGCTGAAAGGAGCTGAACCTGCACCTTAGAATCGTACAGTCATTTGGCTTGGAAAAGACCTTTAAGATCATCGAGTCCAACCATTAACCCAGCACTGCCAGGGCACCCCTAAACCATGTCCCCAAGTGCCGCATCTTGTCAAAACCTTTTTAAAACTGACCCAAAGGAGAGCAGGTGGGGGGCTGCTTGCCCAGCACCCCCTAAAGCCTGGGGTGGACCTCTCCTCTCCCAGGCAGGGCTCTGCCCATCCCCAGGTCCTTTCTCGGCTGGCATCGATGCCATATGGATGGACTGTAGCTGTGAGACACAGCGTGTGCTCCAAACAGCTCCTTCCCCACTGTTGCAGGGGAAATGGGGGTTTCCTTGGTGCAGAACAACATCTGAAGCCAGAGCCCCCCAAAAAAGCAGTGGGAAGAGACCCCCGGAGCCAGGGATGTGTTGCTGTGGAGGGGCTGTGCACCCCACCAGCTCTCCGGGGAGCCTCATGGACCCCGGCCTTGGGCTCCCACCTCATCCTCCTCTCTGCACACCTACTGCTGCTCGTTTCAAGATGCTGAGTCACGAATGCAGCCAAACACCAAAAAGAACCGTCAGATCAAGCCCCTCACGCTTGGGAATCGCAGGTAGATTTTTGCCTGTCTGAGCAGGATGTGTCGCAATGAGATACCCAAGTCCCAAAAGGCTCCTGTGAAGCAGTTAGATGCTTGCAGGGTCTCACACGCACATATGATCATAAAAATTGCACTGGAATAATGTCCTTTAAAATTTCCAGACCCACGAGCTAGCCTAAGGTCACACCAAGAAATCCATCAACTGCCCTGGGTATACACTTTGAGAAGAAAAAGCAATCCATGTGAAATTCATCACATAAATTGAGTACGATTAAAAATACTGACTTAGGATGAATCTCAAGGATCCAGTAGATTTTCCATCGCAGCTGTTGCTGTTGCAGATTACTACGAGATGCACCCACGAAGGTTTCGGGTGCTGATCGGCAGACTGGGAGTTGTAGTACATTGATTATGCCAAGCACCACCTCATACATTTTGCTGCGTAACATCTTTTCAAGCTGCTGAAACGCAGCAAGAGATGGGCGCAGGCTGAGCTGGGGCTCTGAAATCAGAATTGCTGAAGTTCTTTACTATCCTTTAGTTTTCTCCCCGGTACCTATAGGAATCCTGCTGCGTCTGAGCTCGTTCAGACCAGGTGGGATTTTATTCACCTATACCCACATTACACCTAAAGGACTCAAATCCTGATTTTCCTCCTGCATTAGTTTGCCACACTGTCTATAAGGTGACGAGCCAGACCGGCAGTCACCCTCCCAAGCATTCAAGCTGGGCTTTATTGAAAGGATCTGTCTCCCAAACTGTGTTTCCACAGAGGTGGCTAAAGAAAAAAAAAAAGAGCATGAAAGCAGAGTGCAGCCTGCAAGCATCCGATTTGCAGCATACTCACATTCATCTTCCACCCCGGGCTCCTCTTTCAAGCCATGTTGTGAGCGATCCCAGCAATTGTCGGGCCAGGCAGAGCCCCACGCTGGCTGCCTACGGCTCGGCTCCCTCCTTCCCCTGCCCGTCGGTGGCCATTCCTCTGGGACTTGCCAGTTGCGTTGAAAAATAGACTTTTAATTCATTTGGCATCAAAGATTCCGGCTTAACTCTTCCCGCCAGCTGTCACGTCCCACCGAAGGAGCCACGGTGCCAATCGCTTCCAATATAATCTCCTCTCCAAGTGACTAGATGGTGCTTGAACTCGTCTTAACCCTCTGGATGGATGGAGATCTCGCCGCAACGCCGGGAGAATACGATGCTGCTCTTTCCCAAAGCCTTCCCTTTTACATGCCTCGACCTTGCAAGGGAAATCCTGTCTCATTTGAATTATTCATAATACTTTCCGTTCTGCCAGCTCCAGCGTACATTTTCAATCATTAATATGTCATGACTTTTTATCCTTTTGGACTTTTATCTCTCCTCCTCCACGGCTCGCCCCCTTCAAAATAACGCAACGGCGGCTCTATTAATTAGCATGCATCTGATTTACTAAATAATAATAAAAAAATGTCTCCATCCTAACGCACGCCTTTCCTGGTGGGAAATACCACTTGAACAGTGCTGCGAGCAGGGATAGCGCCGGCTGGTTCGAGCTGAAGCTGTGCAAACCATGTTTGGAGCTCACGCTTTTGGCAGCATTTCCCAGCCTGCAAGCCTGCCTGGTGACGGAAGGCAGGGTAGGCTTCCAGCATCGTAAGAAAAAAAGCCCAAGGAAGGTGCTGTGAACTCTAGAAAAGAGCTTGTTTTCATCCTTTTTAGGTAAAGCTGATGGCAAATCGTGGCGTTCTTGATGATGGTGACCAGGCCAGGCACTGCTCCCTGTGGTGCTGCCTGGGGGGGTGCATCCTTCCCTTCGGCTCACACTTGGCCCATAGACGTGCTTTGTGGCAATCCCAGACCTACCCTGGAGTCTGGTAATGAATTAAACTGTCTGGGGAACTCCCACACCCCTTCCATGCAGAGCCCAGCCAGGACCCTGGGTGCCTGAAGCTTCACCACCGTGGCTAAGGCCTCTGCTCCCATCGGATCCACTCCCTCCCATAGACAACGCTTATTAACTGAAAGTCAGATGGAGCAATTAGCTGGTCGCCGGGAAGCTAATGCTTCTCTCAGCTCCTGCTGCTCGACTCAAGGCTGGAAGAGCTGAAATTTCTGTCCTGTTATCCGAAGAGCAAAATGACATTTCAGCAGCGGGGAACCCCTGCCAATAAAATCCCAGCCTGAACTCATTGTTTTCATTATCCCTTAAATTATTTCCTGTACTTGAGGTGGGCTTATTGCAGTGTCTGGGCTGGGTATATGAAAGAAGGGTGAAGGGTGTCTGGATGCTGCCCCAATCCCAGGAATCCCAGCTCCAATCCACCCAAAATAGGAACAGATAGAACTCACCAACTTCAACAAAACTCCCTTGTTTATGGGTTTTACATAGAAATCAAAGCCAAGTTTATAACTGAAGTGGGGCAGAAGAGACCATAGAATCACAGGATCATAGAATCATTCAGGTTGGAAAAGACTTCTAGGATCATCTAGTCCAACCTTTGTCTAACATCTCCCTGACCCCTAGACCATGTCCCAAAGCGCCGAATCTACTCATCTTTTGAACACCAATAATAATGTGAGAGGTAATTAATGAACTGTTCATAATGTGCGATAAGTTCAAAACAAAAGATACTATAAAATACAAAGCACTTTTGGTGCATAAGCTACTGCGTTTGGGTTCGAGGTAGAAACGACAAAGAGCTTTGAGTGATAGGCACATACAAACTGCAAAGCTTGTTCCCCTGGCTAAAGGGTTTTAAACTTGAATCCTCCACTGAAGTTCAAGTGGTAGTTGTGCCAGCTTGTCTGTGTCTATTTGGCACCAGATCCACTAATATACTCAATGTTTCAGTATTTTCTAGCATGCACCTAAAACCTTCCACCGAACGCTCCCAACAAATTAGTGACCTACATGGAAAGTAGTAGCAAGGTCCTTCCCTGGGCTGGGAGCTGCCCAGTGGTGGGGAGAGACAGGATCAGGGTACAAACCAGAGACATCATTCTTGCAGCTAAGGTGCAGACCTGCTGGGGCTGCCCCGTCCCACGGCAGCACCCACGGCCCCACCTGGGCAACGGGCATGGTCGGCCCGAATGGCAGCGATTCTTTGGGTTGCTTAATCCCCCCTGTCCAGTATGGGATTAGAACTCTCTCTAATAGGTTTCTGCTAATTCCTTAAGAGAACGGAGCACAAACAAACACAACTCTGCAGCTAAGAAGCATCCAGGCAGTTTGGAATCTCCCCAGAGAAGGAGACTCCACAGCCTCTCTGGGCAGCCTGGGCCAGGCTCCGACACCCTCACAGCGAACAAGTTTCTCCTCCTGCTCAGATGAAACCTCCTGGGTTTCAGTTTGTGCCCTTTGCCCCTTGTCCTGTCACTGGGCACCCCTGACAAGAGTCTGGCCCCATCCTCTTGCCCCCCACCCTTTAGGCATTGATCAGCATTCATCAGACCTCTGAGGCTTCTCTTCTCCAGCTCAACAGCCCCAGGGCTCTCAGCCTTTCCTTGCCACAGAGATGCTCCACTCCCCCTTCCAAGAGCTCTTCAGTGATATATAGCAATGATAGTTCTGTCAGTGTTTTATCCCTGCTTCCCAAGCAGATGTATGAGAAGGTTAATGGAAGGCCATGAAGCAGGAGGACTATCCAAAGAGCTCCACACAAAGCTTTTGCCTTTCCAAAGCTGGCCACAGTAGTTTGTGGAGAAGTGGACCCAAAAATCTTGCCTGGCTGGGGAGACCAGCAGAAAGTCTTCCTCTGAAGTCTTAACACCTTTTTTACATCCCTTTGTCTTTCCTTTGTGCTCTACTCTTGCTCAGATACCTTGTGCTCCATACACATTCACACGTAGCGTCCATGACTGCTGTGCAACAGGTGATGGTCTGGACCTGTGAGCTCTGAGCTCTAAGACCCAGGACAAAAAGCACTGTGCAAACCAGGTCACTGGTGCCTCTGAAAAATTGGTCCAAAGAACTTGACTTAGCTATTTGCAACATAAAATCATGTCATGGTAACATCATCTTGCTGGGAGTTGAGCCAGAAAGGAAAACAAGAGTTTCAGAAAGCCTAATGAGATCCTTTTTTTTCTGTCTTCATCCTATGGGCGCTGCAAATAAAAGAAGACAAAATAAATACAATGTCCTTGACGTTCAGACAAAAGGAACCCATTAATTTTGAGCTGTACCAGTCTGAGCAAAGGGCAGAATGACACCATGGATGATATGCTCCAGTCTCAGCAGAACTACCTGTTATGTCCCTTGAACAGCCGTGTGACTGTTGGCTAGTCACAAAAATTCAGCAAAAGCCAAGAATTCCTTCCAAACAGACCTAATTACACTGACCTACCTCATAGCAACACGGATAAATGTCACAGAGAAGGTGTATTCAGACTGTCTTCCTTGTAGGTATGGCTTAAAATGGATTAATGTTTTTTTTCCCCTGCAGTTTTAATACCTGTTAATTATCTTATGAAAAAAAAAATTATTTCCTGCTCACTGAAGGTAGTTTTAATTAAACATTCTGCAGGTCCTAGTTAATAGGATATACACCTCACAGGGGGGGATTAATGCAATACTTTATAGTGATCTAGATATAAAAAAAAAAAAAATTGAAGTATTATATCTAGATGAGACTTTGTCTTATACTCTACTTTACAAAACACCCTGAGGTTTGTTTTTTGGTCGTTTGCTTTTCCTCTTTTTCTTTTTTTTCAATTCAGTTTCAAGCTTTAGGCATGCTTAGTAGTGTGCATTTATTAAGGAAAAATAGACAATTAAGCCAAATACATCTTCTTTGCAATTTTCCTGTGGAAGGAGAGTGTGAAAGCCGTTAGGAAAGAAAGGATATGGAGATACCTGAGCATTGTGGTGGGATTCTGCCCAGCAACTGTAGGCACATGGCTTTGTGAAAGGCAATAGGGCATGTACTCCTTCTCTGGCGAGATTCCAAACCCGCCTGGACGTGATCCTGTGCACCCTGCTCTGGGTGACTGCTGGAACAGGGGGCTTGGACAAGATGATCTCCAGAGGTTCCTTCCAACCCCCACCACGCTGGGATTCACCAGTGCCAGAGGATGGTGGAGGTGAAGTCACCGCGAGATGGGACAGGGATAGGAGGCAGCTGCTTATCCTCCTGCTGCAGAGCCTCATCTGTGCTCTGAAAATTAGGGAAGAGGAGCTGGCCCATGCCATCTGTGGTGGGACAGGGAGGCACAGTCAGAGCAAAGCTTCTGTTCCTTACTAGAGGGTGAATTCAGAGGAGATTAGGTGGAATTAGCAGTTATCAGCTCTAAATATCAAAGATTAATGGCAGAAACCGTGTGTAGCATCACAGAAATTCACGCTGCGTTCAAGTGATACAAAGTAAAAAACCCAAACTCTTGGGACAAATTATTAAACGTTATCTTTTAACTGACCTGCTCACATGCTGCCACGGATCAAGGGACATTATCTGTGTTGCTCTGCAAACAAATCAGGGATTCCTCTTCAGAAGAAGACTTATGAAAACACAACACAGAAGTTACACACAATCAGAAGTTTTAATGCTAAAAATTCCCTTCAGTGTTAGAGGAAAAATCTATCATACTAGAACTACTACTTTACCAAGGGGAGTTCAGGCCACACCAGGTTTTTGTCAGGAATGGAAGTTCAGGGTTTTTTCCCTTTGTCTAACCCCTGGGATGGGTTACTATGGCTAGGTAAGGGCAGAGCTGCTGATGCCTCGCCTGGTGCTGTGGTAGGTGGGTACGTGTCAACCACAGCTTCTCTCAGCCCGTGTTTTTTTCCACCACCTGTGAAGTGGCTCCTTTTATCATCTCTTGCTCAACAGCGTTGAAAATAGACCTGTTTGGAAGCTGTACCTGGGAGTTCCTGTAACACACGCTGATCCGCCTTATCTGTGGAAGCCACAATTTATTGCCCTGAATATGCAGCATTGACAAAGAAGCGATGATGCATTTAACAACTTCACATGATTATCTCAGGAATTACTGTGGGAACATGGAGCGTGGCTCTGCCTGATGCCACTTTTCCTGTGCATGCTTTTGAAGTTTTGTATGAACATACCTGTGGAGCAACCTCTGTCCCTGGATAGTAATATAGGTCTGGTCACCATAGTTCTAGTCGAGACAAATTAGTCTCCCAGTTCACAAGGGTTTGTAGTCATAGGATGAGGGATAGTGGTTTTAAGCTAGAAAAAGGTAGATTTAGGCTGGACATTAGGAAAAAAGCTCTTTGATATGAGAGTGGTGGACCACTGGAACAGGTTGCCCAGAGAGGTGATGGAGGCCCCATCCCTGGAGGCACTCAAGGTCAGGCTTGATGGGACTCTGAGCAACCTGACCCTAATTAGAGATGTCCCTGCTTGTTGCAGGGGGTTTGGGCTAGATGGCCTTCAGAGATCCCTTCCAACCCAATATATTCTATGATCCTATTAGTTTAAATCATCATATTTTTATCCTGGTTAGAGAATTAAAGTGTTTGCTTTACTCACTTGACATGCTGTCTGCCTACTAAAAGAGAGGTGGTTCCAAACACTCTCTATACTGGGACTTGTTTGTGTGCCCAAGTAGATCAGTTGGTCCTTTATTCATAGCTATGCTATCAAAACAAAAACAATAATAAAAAAATATTCAGCGATTTGATGAAAACACAGGTGGAGGTAAATCCTTGGTTGAAGCTTTGCACTTGAACAGATGCTGGTGGAAACTTTCTTGTGATTCCTTGGGCTCTGGTGGTTTGGAAAGTGTCCATCAGATGGTGGAAATGTCTCCTAAAAACTCTCATCTTCTTTCCCTCCTTGGGTTAATGTTCCACAAAAACCATGATAACAGTTATAGCAACAGAGCAGATCTCCAGGAGCCAGATTCCTGGCCCTTACTGAACTCAGATTGTCTTATTCCTTCAATACTCCTCCAGGTTAGGTGGTCCCCACAAGATGTGCTGTAGGACTGGAGAGAGCCCTGTCTGGGTGCTCCCCAGACCTCAATTTTTTACTGTCTTCTTTCCCAAACACTCTTGGATTTCCCTGTCTGAGCTGGGCCCTTCCCAAGATTTATTCCTGCCCTCATGTGCACCTCAAGCAGGGCTCAAGCTGATGCAATTAGTGTAGATTTAATGAAGGAGCCATCTGCACAAAGACGACTGGCGTGTCATTTCTTTTACTTGGAAGGGTCTGTATTCTATATTTCACTCTTCTTGTCTTGCCTGTTAATTGGGGGCAACCTGTGTCAGCGCCCCCTGAGCAGCACCCTTGCTGTAAGGAGCTCTGCCTCATTACAGCTGGATGGTTCGTTGTGAATAGAGCAATGGTCTAGCATGACCATTCTGGTGTGCCTTTATCCTCCATCCCTTGAGCCCAACCATGTGCTGGTGGCACGACCACCGAGACCCTGCACACTGTGGTTTAGCGCATGAGCTGCCGTCTTACACCTGCCATGCAGGTGAATGAATGCTTAGAGAGAAAAAAAAAAAAGAAAAAAAAAAAAAGGAAATCTATCTCGTGTAAACATTTGCATTTTAATTTTCTTTTAATTTCAGGAGGCCCGTTATGTGTTTATCAAGGCGTGTAACAGCTTTGTGTTAACAACGCAACGATGCACCATTAAACGTGCGCCAGCTGTTCCTACCCTGGCTCCCTTTACCGATGGCCCTCGACGGTCCCTGTCAAGGGGGAAAAAAAAAATACACGCTTAGCTTTAATAACTAACACTAACGCTGCAAAACAAGCAGCGATAACAGAAAGGCCCTGACACATTTCTTTGATAAAATACTGCCTGGGAACTCATTAGCTGGGCGTGCAGAGGCACACGCGGCAATTCGGAAATGAAGGTTCATCCCAGGGATCGACTTGTTGATGTTATTTCTGGTGACAAGTTTATTGATGCCTTATGAATCCCGGCTCCAAAGCATTGTTTAATTTAAATGCACTGTTTGAATTATGGTGGGTGCTTTCTGCAAAAAATGTTTAGGAAACCTGATCAAAGGTATCCTAGGTACTGGTGTGCTCCTATGAGATACCACCCTGGAGATGGGAGAGGCTGTGGGGCAGCTGGAGGGAGGAGATGCCACATACAGCGTGCTCCAGCATCGCATGGGGTGGGAGTCCGGGTCTTGAATGCGGTAATTGGTTTGAAGATGGTCTCAGGACCATTTCTGTCTGTTTGGTGACTCTGGACCTGACTTCTTTGCTGTGAGGGTGGCAGAGCCTGGCCCAGGCTTCCCAGAGAGGTTGTGGAGTCTCCTCTGGAGAGATTCCAAACCTGCTTGGACATGATTCTGAGCACCCTGCTCTGGGTGACCTGCTGGAACAGGAGGGTTGGACGAGATGATCTCCAGAGGTCCCTTCCAACCCCCAGCACGCTGGGGTTTTGTTGAAGAGCACAAACCCACGGTTATATTTCAACATCTGTTTGGTACTTTGTACGTGTCAATGCTGTAATGAAGTGGGCAGGTGCAGGAATGGAAATCTCTTTTTCCATGGTGCTCTCAAAGCACAGATGAGGAAGGCTGTGCCTTGGCACACTGGCTGCACTCACCTGGAGGCTCAAGGAAGGATGGGCTGCTCACCTCATTGTGACCCTGGTTAAAGAACCAGAAGGTGCACCAGGGAGTTCAGTGTTGTATGTTATTTCTTTATTGTTTTCTCTCGGTTTTGGTTTGTTTTTTTTTTTGCCAAGTCACCTCGGGTCTTAATGCTTAAGTCAGGGCTCCTAAGTCTGTACAGAAGCTGGTGAGAAGACCTGTTGCCTTCCCTAGCTCATATTTTGGGTTGTAGCTGTGGCAAAGATGGAGAGGGAAACGCAAAATAAAAAGGGATGGCAGACAAGGGTGATGACAGTACAGCAATGACATAGTGTATTTTTTCAGCTGGAGGCATGTGCACATCCTGACGTTGCTGCCAACGTGCTCAAATGGTAGGATGACGAGGCCTAAACCCACACATGTGCCTTGCTTTTGCTTTTCAAGCACCTACACCATCCAAGGGAGGGACAGCCCACCAGCTGCCAGTGCTGGAGCTGATGAACTGGCACCACTGATGGTTCTCCCTGGTGTATCCATTGGCCATGAGGAGCTCCCAACCCTAGGTGCATTGGCTTGGAGAGGCTCTATGCGGGTGAACCGCCAGCATAGGAAACATCATCCCCAAGGCATCAACCCCAGCTTTTGCAGTTGTGATTCTCTGCCTTCTTTTACTGTAACCCCACCGTGGGATTTTTCACAGAAGCGGCCTTTGAGCCAGAGACTTTTGGTCCTGATGTGCTCACCCAAGGTATATAATATAGTAGTCAGTGTTTGTTTGTCATGGAGCAGATGAAAGATCTGCAAAACTGTGTAATCTAATTCATAAAAACATTTTAATTAAGCTCAAATATCTTATAAAATAGATATAGCTTTTAACCACAGCCAGGGTAAAAGTTGGCACTGCTGGAAGTAGTGCTCTTGGGCTTGTGCAACACTCGTTCCAAAACTCCAGTCACCTTTCCCTTAAATTCCCCATTGATTTAAAGAACTTCCTTTATTACCTGACAAGCTTCCTCATTCTCTGCATTTATTTTGATTTTGCAGAGCTTTCAGCCATGCCGTTATTGCTGCTGAGGAGTAAAATATCTGTTATAGCCAGGGCCATAAATCTCCCCTCTTCTCAGGGACTGTATCCTCACAACTATAGATCACTTTAGTTATTGCCAAAAAGTGCCATCATATCATGGTGCAAATTAGGGTGCCAAAAGACAGGGCTTTGCTGATTATGCCGATTATGTGTGTCTGAGGAAAATCCTTTACTCCCCAAACTCCCTTTAGACAGTTGGACAAAGTTCAGGGAGAAAATCAGAAATTGATGGTTAGTGGCGGCTCTTTCCTTGGCTTAATCTGAAAATAAATCCTGGGAGGAGGAGGGTGGTTGCCAGCGCATCCCTTTGGCATGGAAGCAGGTCAGGACCCG
Organism: Coracias cyanogaster; assembly: GCA_033124195.1. Lineage (NCBI taxonomy): Eukaryota > Metazoa > Chordata > Aves > Coraciiformes > Coraciidae > Coracias > Coracias cyanogaster. The sequence continues at coordinate 18,260 of JAVSBS010016243.1, read as the reverse complement.
TGTCATCCCTTGGCTTTTTGTCCCTTGGTGCAGGGGGTTTGGTGCTCACACCTGGACAGAGCTTACTGAGACCTCATTCATGGAGGAGATCAGGCATGAGAGCTCCTCCAGACAATGGGCAAATAATACCCAAGGCTAATTCACACCCTTTTAATCATTGAAGAAACAGAAATACCCAGCCAGTGTCCTCCGTCTAATGGTACCCACCAGCAGCAGCACCAGGGATGCCCCATCACAGAGTCCCAGCATGGTGGGGCTTGGAACGGACCTCTGCAGATCATCTCATCCTCTGCCCAAGCAGGGTCACCCAGAGCAGGTTGCCCATGGAATGCAGGAGGGAAAAAGCAGCTGTGCCACTGGTGGCCAGAGCTTTGCTGGGCTCTCCCAGGCTCTTCACCTTCCCTACCCTCTCCTCATCCGTACATTTCCACGTAAGCCCTCCTTGTCTCTCTGGAACATTAGTAAAGTAAAGAAATATGAATAAATTAAATGCAGTATTAATTATTTACCAATCCAAAGCGTCTCTTCCTGCTTTTTCAGAACCCAGCATCCCCCTCTGCAGCACAGCTCTATTTTAGTTTTTTAAATTATCTAACGTTTCTTTCAATTTTTAATTCTCCCCCACTCTTTAATAATTAATGGGCGAACTTGCTCTATAATATCTTTTTCCAAGGAGTGCTGCAGGGCTTAGAGAGAGGCCTCGGAGACAGGCAGAATGGGTGAGGCAGCAGCCCAGCATCCTACAGCTCTTGGTCCCATCCTGGTCCCCTCCACCATCAGCTGCCCAGCTGGAAAATAATGTTTTGGGTTTTTTTTCTCATCACTCTGCTACTGCACAGACCTTTCCCAGTCTTTTTTTTTGTTGTTGTTGGTCCAATTTATTCTCTTTATTTTATCTTACTTTATTCTGGGGGGCTTTTCTCCTACCTTTTCTGTACCACTGCCACCCCACACTGATTTTTCTCTGCTTTGGGGGTTTTAAAATGTTTTTAAGACCCTTTCATGCTGTCTCTACCCTTTCAGTATGGTTTTCACTCTTGCTTTGTTTGGTGGTGTTTCCCACTAGCTGGCCATACTGGAGGTACTTTGCCAGCAGTGTATTTTCATGATATTTCCATATTTTCAACAGCAGATGGACCTAGAATGCCAAATTCTGGGGTTTGTTTTCTTCTCTTCAGCATGGCTTACTTTTGGTTTGATCAGGGTGTGTTTTGATGCTTGAAAGTGAGAAATCCTCTCTTGAACGACATCTCCCTCACCTTTTTTTTTTTTTTTTTTTTTTCTTTTAAAAGAAAAAATCTTTAAGGAATTTCTTGCCTAGTATCTCTTCCCAGAAGGAATCCCCTGAGGCTTTAGCACATCCCTCAGCAACTGCAATGGCAAAAGATAAAGCAGAGTAAATATCTTTTAATCTGACTTTTTTTTTTTTCCTGAAGGAGGCTTGCAGGTAGTGGTTTGTACCCAGCTCTCAGGTGCTTGGCTACCGTTGTATTTTCCATACACCTACATGAAAGATTCAAAGCAGGGCACTGAGGATACCTCTCCTGGGATCCTCTCTCTCCAAGTGTCAGCCTGAATTTCCTGTAAGGAAGCAGAATATCCCAACATCTGGGGTTGAAACTTTAAAAGCTTCTGTGTAGTCCATTTTTTAAAAAAAGAGGATTTTAGCATTCAGAACAGGCTTACCATTATCTAAGTGAGTATTTCCCCTGACAGGGGTATGCTTTCCAAGCTCCGTTAAGGGAGAAGCAGATGGTGACACCTTGAAATGGAAAGAGGTGTCGGGATTAATCTGGGAGCACTTTAGTAGTGGGCTGGCTTGGAAAAGGGGACACTCTTTTCTTCCCCCCCCCATTTACGGATAGAGTCTGAATTTTTCAATGAATCCCCATTTCTGAACTTCCTCTGATTTGCTCATTTCTAGAAATATTTCCAATTTTTCCCTTGGATGATTTCTAGTGCTAGAGGTATTGTGGAGGATGACTGCTGCTGAGGGAGGATGGGGCGTGGCTGGCCGGACCCCACCATGGCCATGCCTGGAGGGGGTGAGCAGGGCCGGGGCTGCTGCTGCCTATCAGTGAACTGTGTTGGTTTGGGGTTTTTTTTGCTATTTTCTTTTGGTTTAGGGTTGTGGTTTTTTTTTTTGGCTTGGCCAGATTGTAGCATAGTAGAGAAGTGTCTTGATGTCAACACTGCGAACACAAGTACTCAAACCCCATACGGGCTAGGGAAAAGGAGAAAGTCATGATCCTAGAAAGCTCCTGAGAAACTTTGGCTGCAATGTCTTAAAGGGGCAAATTAGCCTTTCAGAAGAGCTTTTTCCATTTGTTTCCATAGCTCGTGCATCACCACATTGCCAGGGCAGCAGAGAGGGCCGGGACTTGCTGGAAGGTCTTGCAAGGAAGCACCAGCCCCACCCATCCCATCAGGGCTCCTGAAAAACATAACCCATGAAGCAGTCCCTGCCGTAATGCCGAGATTTAAACCGACCATGATAAATCCCACACGAGCCCCAGTGCTCTGTAATACCTGCACCATTGAGTGGGCTGCATGCTTTAGCCATATTAGAAGTGTACTTTATTCATAAATTCAAATTATAGCCACTTACATACCAGATAACACGTAATTGCTGCTTAATACTTTTACATCCTAATGCTGTTACAAAGGACAAAGAATTATTAGGATCTTTCTCCAGTGATCTCTTTTGATGAAGAAAATATTAGCTGGGAGTTCTTGGCATTAATTCTGAATGGCTGATACTGATGGCTTACTGTAAGCCTAGCTTCAGCTGGCAAAGAAGATATTTCAAAGCCCAAAGCAATACAAAGACGTGAAAATGAAGTGACACGTACATTTTGAAACCAGCTAGGAGAAATAAAACATGGCTTTATAAGTTAAATCTCCCAAGGCCTGGAAACGTTTAACCCCAGCCCGTTTGTATGCAGCATCCTGGGATGCTGTCGGCACTTCATTTGCAATCAGATAGGCAGGTGGGTTTCTGCTAGGAGAGGATTATGTTTGTTAGGGATTGTTCTTTATTACTGTTTTAGCGGAGAGCCTGACTTCAGCAGGAGTCAGGCAAAACATCCCTACTCAGCAAACAGGAGTAGGGATTTGGTCGGAGCATCCCTCCTCTTGCGGGAGGCGATGCTGCTGCCCCGCACCTCAGGCACGGTTACCATGCCCTAGTCTGAAAAGGTTGAAGCTGAAATGGAGATAATTTGAAAATAAACAACGTGGGTATAAATCAGGGCCTGGGTTCCCCCGCCGCAGCACCAGCACCTCTTTCCTCTCTTCCTGCTACCATGGGCTGTCTTCTTCTGACACTTGGTCCACCCTATGCCACCCCTCATGGCTGCTCTAAAGGCCCATTAGAGGCAGCAGTGAGGCACCAAGCAACCCTGAAGCACAGAGAATTTGACCTAAAATGTTGATTATTGCCCAGCGAGGCTTTCAGAGTCTCCTTGTTAGCTGCAGATGGCCAAGCAAGGTGCGGAGGTATTAAGGGACAGGAGAGTGTATCCTTGCTGTAGGTTACATCCTATGAAATGTTTCCATGTGTATGTTCATAGAATCATAGAATGGTTTGGAAGGGGCCTTTCAAGGTCATCTAGTCCAACCCCCCTGCAGGGAGCAGGGACATCTGCAACTAGAGCAGGTTGCTCAGAGCCCC
>JAVSBS010016242.1:57573-78576 GCA_033124195.1 Coracias cyanogaster | reverse complement strand
CAAGTGTAACCAGATGTGAGTGTTTGTGCCTCTGCCTTTCTCCATATATACGTTAAAAACTGTTGCAAAGCTAAGCATGCAAAAAGTGGGAAACAGCAGAACTAAGGCTGCCCATTTAATGTAACACTGTCCCTCTTGGGATCATACACAGTCTATAATTAAATGGTCATCGTTTCAAAAAGTTTCTTATCAAACCAATCAGATAGGATGGGTAGAACCAATACTTCATTTCAGTTTCAGCATTTAATATATGGGTTTAGACCACACTGACAACAAATCATTCAGATCTGTTTTGCACGTAGCATTCTCTTGTGCCGATTAGCAGGTGTGATACATCTGACAGTAAAATGCCAAAATTTTTCCTTATTCTTCAGTAACACTGAATTATTGGCGAAAAATATAACTACATTTTTATTTATACTCATATGCATTATATATAGTTACTATCTTTTTTTATATATAATTTTATATATTTATTAGAGAAGGTATATTTTTTTTTGTTCTGCTGAATTTTCTTCCATACTATATACGGAGATAGACACTGAAAATCACAAGTGTTATGCCTAAATGATAAGCCACACACTTCTGATGTAGAATATTGTAGATAAGCTAATAAAGAAGAGGAAACAACAGGCATTATCTGATTATTCACTTCTGGAAGGTTCTTTCTGTCTCATTGAAGCAGTGCCATTATAAACCATGACTTCAACCTGGAATGTACCAGGATTCTACCACATCTTTAATATAACCTTAATTTCTTTCACTCTGTTTTTTTATTTTTCTTAGACATAGAAATATTGATACTGAAGGAGGAAAAAACCTGGTTGCTAGTGAAATAAACATAGTATGGGTACATAAAAAATGTTAGCAATACAGTTATTTTTAAATATGTATGTCTTCCTATGGATTAGGATGCAATAAAAAATAAACTATAACAGATTATAAAATAAGGTCTTTCTTACTGTATTAACTTCAAAATGTGGAACTTCACAACATTGCCCTTGGACTTGATGTTCTGATGCATTATTTAAGCAATGAGATTTCCTTAGTACTCTAAAAATTATTAATATATGACCTCATTATTTAATCATTTCATGTTTCAAAATATAATCATCCATAATGTCACAATCAGAAGAGCAACTGTTAATAAAAAAAAGGGAAAACAAATTTGATTTCAAAGCTTTGTTGATTTTCTTAATTGCTAGTAATTGTAGTTCTTTGTGCAGCAGATCTCCAAACACCAGGGTACAGAAGCTCTTTTTTTTTTTTTAAGTCTGTACAAAGTTGAAAGAAACCTTAAAATACTTTGGTTGAGCTTTGTAATTATACTTGGATCAGAATATTCCATGACAAGTTTTCTAATTTGACATGATAACAGGGGACAAAGGAATAGCAAGTAAACAGGCAAAACCACACAGGAAGATGATTTATAACTCCTCCCATTTCAACAAGTCACTGCCCCATTTATATCTCCTATCAAACTATAGATCTGAATGAACACAGACATGTGGCTCGCCAGGAATTAAATAAATTTATCTAAGTGTTAAGAGAATAGCACCTTCTCCCTTCATCCATTACCACCTGGTGATGGTCTAGGGATTGGACTGACAGAACAATACTCAAACAGGGTTATCACCTAAAAAAAATTAAAAACTATTTATCTATATCTCTATTTCATATTCATAACCTCTGGGGTTAAGGGAAGACTGGACCAGATATTCTCAGGTGTCCTCTTCCACTCTAAGTTATTCCAAGTTTCCAAGGAAGGCAAAGATGTATATGACTAATACAACTTTAAGTATCTAAAGCTTTTGAGTAAGATCAAATTTGAAAAATATTTAATAGGCAAAGGTATTACTTTTTCTCCATATGTCAGCCACTGAATTTCTATCTTAACTGTGTTGTACAAACAATGAAATTCTCTCTGGGATACACAGAATAGTAACATTTGTCAAATTTACATAAATACTGAAGCCTGCGTAACATCAGAGCCAAGAAATCCTTCCTCAGTCTGACTTTCAGGTAGATTGCTAGTCCTAATAAATATTGGGGCTTCACACTCTAAAACAGAAGCAATGCCAAGCAATAAAAATATTTTGCCATGTGTTTTCCAGGTTTTCCTACTTTTTGTTTTGAACATTCCTCATTCTGCACAGAGCAATGTTAAGGCAGATAGTTCTAAAAACAGAGGAAGAATATGTGTAAAGAAAGCTGAAATAAATTTTACAAACCATGTTCAAATCCATATCTCGTTTATATAAAATCAATAACAGTTGTTAAACATTTACTTGGTAGAGCCAAAATCATTTGGATTTTTAGAAAAGCTGTTCATCTGACAGCTAAATGAAAATAATACAGCTTTAGAAAAATCCCATCACTTCCAATTTTATCACAATGGCAATTTTATTCAGTATCATTTATTTCAGATAAGGGTAATACCATCATATTCTGGTCCTCCAGGTTAAATCCTACACAGCAGTATCTTTTCTTCCTCAGCTTAGGAACTTTTATATCACAGCAGCATCACGTAGCAAATTCGAGACTGTGATGCATCAAGCCCTGACAGCAATAGATTCTGATTTGCCACGGACATCTAGAATCCCATGTTCAAGCACCACAACTGCCACCTAAAATTTCATGTGTTCACCACTCTTAACTTCCATATTTTCCTATTTTTTATAGAAGTTAGACCAGGATAGAGGACATAGGAGCAGAAAGCACATGGTATGCCTGCAGATGGTTTGACATGCAAATATTTTAATTAGTCGGCCACTCAAATGCAGACCTTGGCAATGCATAGGAGAGTAATTATGAACGTGAAATTAAGCCAGACAGTGTGTAAGTACTACAGGAATGTGTAGCATGGTTTATGATGCACGAAATCCCAAACTGAGATGCTACAGGAGGAAATTAGCCAGGATAATTAATGACATTGTTCCAGAGCTCAAGAAGCATGGACATAAAGTGGCTTTCAGCATAAACTGTTTTATCCACCATATAGCCTTTGCATGCATGTTTTCCTTTTTTTATCTAGAGCTGGTTTTATTGGCAGCATGCCAGCTTTGGAAAAAGTAAATAGAATTGTTGCTTTAACAGCAAGTTTTATGATAAAATTATTCTTTTGGCTAATCATTTCCCAGTAACATTGGACAATAGTGAAAACGGCCATATTCTGTCAGTAAGGAAGATGCTTTGTTCTACAGGGGAGTTCCATGTATTCTTTTAATATCTGTGGAGGAATACAGTTAAGAGGTAAAACAAGCTGCTCTTCCAATATTTTATTTTTATGCCTTAAAAAATTACCATAAATGATCTATCTCCGAGACTAGTTGACAGCAGAAGAGCTGGCTGCCTTATTTCAAACTCTGCGCTTGATAAGATACTACTAAGGATGATATTGTTCAGCCTTTAGGCTACATGATCAAGTAAGGAGGACTGGAGTAAGCATCTGTACCTGCAGAGTCACTGTCACGTAGATTACCTCTCTTTTTCTATCAAGACAAGACAGGAACATAATGAAAAGCTTGTCTCTGAACCACCAGTTTTTACAGAAGTGTACAAGTTTGTCCACTAAAAGGAACGATTTGGGTTCAGACATGTTTATGCAGTAATTATGAGGGGATCAGGGACAACAAGTATGTGACTATCGTGGAAAAAAAAAATCCAAACACAGGCTCTCACAGGAAGAGAGATAAGAACTAGCCCCTGACATAATAGCCCCCTCTAATTATCCTGTATTATTTGAGTTGCATAAAGAGGAGGTGTGGGCTGGTTGCTTGTTTTAACTTTTTTTTTTTTCCACTTTTTCTTTTTAGCTTCATGTTGACCAGAGTTAAATTTCATTTATTATAAGGAGATGGACTAAGTAATATCTGATAAGTTTTGCATTAAGTGAACTAGGATCATTTTTAACAAGTTATGCCATTTTTATGATGATAAACCATATTTATGATGATTAATCCTATCTTAAGTTTCTTCTTTTCTGGACTGCTTTAGTAACATTGAGTTATGCAGCTTAAAAAATATATATATTTGTCTAGCAACATTACTTATCAAATAAATCTCATTACAAAAGAGGATAACTGTGACAATAGCCTCAATTCAGAGGCAAAATCAACACTGCAGATGTATTAAGCCTCACGAAATAGGCTTAATAAAGGCTTAATCAGACGCTCATAAAATATTACGCAAACAGAATCAAACAGAAATTGATATTGTGGCTTAGGAACTAAAGTACCCATTAAGAATAAAATTCCCTGCCACCACAGGATTTTTATTCAGCAGTGATAAAACTAGACGCACTGCTTATCCATGACTATTAAAAATGAAAATAAAGATGCTTCATTTTCTAAAAAAAAAAAAAAAATCTAACATTTATTTTCCAGACTTTGTCTCCAAGCTATTCCCTTCTATTCCTTTATTGCATTACAAAAATCTCAGCTTCTTCCTTATTTGTTAGTAAACTTCCTCCTGCATTTGATGCTCGTCACAGCATGAGGATACATTGCTCATTCACTTTCTTTATGAAATCCAAGATTTTCTATGTTGTTCCTTCTATGACCAAGGCATATGAATATAAGAAATTAACCTTGTATTAATTCTGTTACCCATCAAATAAACAAAAAAAAAGGTAAGCTTTTATTCAGCCTTTCCACTCTTCTGTCAAATTTATTTAAAGTAATTATAAAAGACCAGGTAACACATGTAATTAGCCCTATAAAAGACTAATTATAAAAGCTAATTAGATAGAATTTAAATTTAGCTCCTTCTCAGTAATATCAGGTGATGTAAGGCTGATAAAATACTGCAAATACAAACCCAGTAAACAAGATATGCTCACAGTGAGAAGAAATTGCCTGTTAAATTTAACTCTAAATGAAAGATTGCACCAATTAAATTAATTTGCCCGTCCTCCTTGACAATGATGCAAAGCTTGGAATTGCCAAGTCATTAAATGTTCCTTAAGTGCACTGTAATGCTCACACTGATTTTTTTTTTGCTGACGGTAACAGCTTCTCATTTTCACTGCAAACTTCCTTTTGCTTCCAAGGAGAAGACAAATGTACTACACGCAACACGTCCAACTCCCTCAGAGTATGACAGTCAACCATAGATTACAACATCAGCAGCAGCACCATAGCAGGGACAGAATACTCAACTCACAGCTGGGCTAACTGCCACTTCCAGAGGCACGCTTGGGGATATCACCATTCTATAACTGCTTTTCTCTTTGGTCTAGCACATCTGAAAACAGCAAATAACTCCAAAGCATAGGAACATTAGCTTGTGGCATGTATTGTGGTGATGACCATAAGTATTCAATCTTAATCAGGGACACTGTTAACAGAAGTACTTGGTGTATTTTTAGCATTGTTTCCACTGTTTAGGTTCTTTGTGCCCTTTGAGAAGGTTTTTTTACAATAAGGTTTTAAATAACGAAAAGACCATACTGCTCCTATTTATACAAGCTGTAATAAACTGCAGAGAAATCAATAGAATTTGTAAGCTTTTGGTCTTTACATCAGGCTGTGTCCTGAAGCACAATACAGAACCCTGGTCAAACTTCACTCTTCCCACAGTTGTGATGTGATCTGAGGGGTTCATGCTTTCACTGTATCTGTCATCCCCACGAAACCAAAAACTGTAATTATTGTAGAGATAATTATTCTAGAGCTTTATAAACCCTGCATCACTGCTTTTAGTTTCAGTTGACTCCAACCAAATTTTTTACTAGAGTTTTTTTCTTCCTCACTTTCAGAGTTAATCATTACTAGTAATGATTAACATACTCAAACAGAATAGCATCACTTTACAACAGATGAAGAATCCTGGACTGTCAATTATAAGCCCAGGAATTAGTGGCCATGCTAAGTAAGATGCTCTCTGGGGACTTGGCTTGTTTATTAATAAAGTCTCATTTTCATATCTGTCTATTTCCAGAGAAACCCACTCTGCCATTAAGGCATATAAGCATATCCCAAATAATCTCCCAGATCTTATTATAATAGATATTTATTATTGAAACATCTGCTTATTTTAATATGGATTGCTATGCTATTGCTCTGGCTATCATTTCATTTTAAAGTACTTTACAATATCTCTCAACAGACAAAAAGTAACAGATTTAATAGACATACTCTCAACCCTGGTTTCAAACGAAAACTAGACATCACATCAACTTTAGTGAGCTCTAGCAACAGCATTGCCTACACTATGCTTGTGTACAGAAAGCAAGGAAAGACCAAGTCAACAGCTGTAAGCTGCCCTATTACAGGAGATAATTTTAGGGTTGTTATAACTTTAAATTAGGTATTATTACAAACTTGGAAAAGACCACTGATTAAAGACATGATAGCAGCCTACAAAACCATGACTGGCACAGAAGACGACCAGAGATTCTTTGATCTCTGGCTATTCCAAGTACAAGTTTAAAGGAGATGGCTGAAACAGAGAAGGAGATGTTTCCTCACACACCAGCCATGCTGTAGAATTTGTCACAGATTACTGAGAGAGCTACAAGTTTACATCTGTTCAGTACTGACTAGACATATTAAAGGGAAGAAAATCTACCAAGGGTTATTAATGTAATTAAAACCATCTGTGACTGGGGAAATTCCTGGATTGCAAACTGCTGGAGGCAAGGAGAGCATTTTGAGGAAGTACCACTATGTCTGTCCTGGTTTATACGCTCTCCTATGTATCTGCTTTTGATCCTTGGAGAGAGCCACTGAGGGCTGGGAGTGCTCCAGAGTGCCTTTCTTGTACCAAGAGAAGCAAACAGGCATATTCTGCAGTGTGGAAGAGAGAAGAGTCAATGACCTGAGCCTACACTGGGTCTCTGCCTGTACAGGAAAATACACTGGCCTTTTCAGTGGCAATGGCTTAAATTTCTTATCTTCACTAGCTCTGCGGTGAGCCAAGTAAACAGTTATTTCAGAACTGCACTACAGTCCTCAGCCACCATAGAGTCCCAGGACTGTAGAGTGGGAAGGAAACGTAAATACAAATACAAGACAGTAATTTGTATTTCAGCCAGCCTACATGCATTTTCCGTGACTTCTCAGCATACTCAATAGTCTGGATAATATCCCTGGTGGCCTCTGAATAACATTCTGTCTGTTAGCTCCTCTTTTAGGACTCCTTCTTCCTTGTGGTTTAAGGCTCTCTGCCAAGGCTTATTTTGATTATACACATTATTTCCCACCAACAGAGGGGCTGCTGTGGTCTATCGGGTTCATACACAGTATGTTATCAATGATATTTTACATCTTCCTAAATACAAATTTGCCTCAAACCACAATGTGTCTTTGTTAATTAACAGAGTTTTCATAAACTTAACTGGCTGTTTGTTTTTATAAATCATGAGATTAGCTAACAGAGAACAGATGCTGATTTTATCCTTGCTGCCATTTGTTATTTTGCATATTATTTCTTTATAAGAGCAATCATTGATTAAGCAACAGAATACTGAGGCCAGTTTTTAGCATTAAATTTACACGATGTCAATGATACAAGTATCTCAAACACAAAGTAAAATCTATTTCTATTGCTCGGACAATTTCTTATTGCTTTAGAAGACATTAATAATGAAATGTTTCTGACTCATCTCATTAAAAGACAAAACCTTTCACTCCTAGCTCTTCACCAGTTTCCCAGGATAAGGCTAATTTTTGAAACACATTGAGTCTTTGCTTTTCAGCTTATCTGAGAATTTAGATTACGAGTTGAGAGAGGATTCATAATGAAGGCCAAATAGTTATTATTGCAAGAACCAGGAAAGAAATTTTTTCCAGAGCTGAACAATGATTCCATGGGCATAGCTTACACATACTGAAATGTATATGGATCATAAATATGTAGATGAAATTCAGAATCTAGGATATCACAGTTATTTATTAAATGGTTACAATTGTTTTGGGACACATGCTCAGCACATGGTTAACACCCCTATTCCTCAGGTGCAAGGATGTAATATGCTTAGTATTATTCTGTTCATATTTGCAACTGCAAGCAAATAAAACAACAGAATTATAGTTTCTGGAGAGATTCTTCTTCATAGTTTTTTTCTCCATAATAACCTTTTGGATCAAAATACTGTTTTCAGAATCTTGTTTCCTAGACAAGCTCACACCTTGAAATACATAAAGAATAAAATGAAAGCACAGAGGAACGACTTTCACTCTTGAGGACAAGGCCAGAGTAAGAGTCGTCTCCCACCAGCAGAGAGGCATGACCTCAAACTGGAGTAACTCCCAACCTGGCTGTCTCACAGCGTTACCATATGTCAATCTTTTCAGGGTCAGTGACTGGTGATAACATCTTAAGAATTCTCTAGTTTCCTCAGTGTCTCTGACACTTATGAATAAATATCTCCTCATCTAACCTTGCCACATTTATCAAGTATGTGGGCTGCAGGAGGATCCATTAGAGGCTCTGAACACTCAGTTTTGAACATAAAAAGAAAACACATCATATGAGCTAAGTAGAGGTCATTAATGAGATGACCAGACAGCTGTATTCAGATTTGCTCCTTGCAATATGCTCACAATAAGATAATTAATTATTCTAAAAACCTCTTATTAGCCAATCTCAGGAATCCAGATTCTGTCTTTCAGATGCATCACTTCCAGCACAAAGGTTCTCCTGAGAATACTTTTCTTCCCCTTAGTTTCTCTGATATCCTTTCCTAGTTCTCCTCCCATTACCTTGATCTCTACTGCATCAACTTTAGTAGGGCCTTGTCATTTTTCTGCAGGATTTTTATGAGAGTTTTGTAGGGCTTTGACTGCAGTCTTTTTAAATTATTATTATTCCCATCTACATCTAGTATCCAGGTTACATTATCCATAGCTACAAGTTCCACTACCATTCACTATCTACTGTTAATAATTCACAGCCTCACGTGTTTATTACAAAACCGTAACTTGTCCATGCTAAAAATCTTTCTGTGGGTGATGGACAGTCATCTCAATTCCAGTGGCTAAAAACAGGCTCAAACTTCCTTCTTCCTAGCAAAATAAAAGAAAAAGGCCCAAACTCTGATAAAAACTAGGCTCTGGGCATATCCTGAGACAAATTTCCATTGTCCTAAATGACACTGGCTTGTTCACCCTTTTTACATCATTCTGCTGTCATTTATTTTAAGGAATTGGGGCAAACACCTTCATTTCAGCTTTCTGCTTATACAGTTCTCCCATCAACAGGGTCTATGATGCTAGTACGGTAAAAAAAGGTAGTGATCAACAGCCAGACTTTATTTTGCTTCCAGCACTGCTGGCAAAGGCCAGCTGGACAGGGAGCACGGACAGTGAGTTACACCTCGAGCCCTCAGAGCAATTCAATCATAGACTCATGATTTGGGTTGGAAGGGTCCTCCAAAGGCCATCTAGTCCAAACCCCCTACAATAAGCAGGGACATCTCTACCTAGGTCAGGTTGCTCTGAGCCCCACCAAGCCTGACCTTCAATGCCTCCAGGGATGGGGCCTCCACCACCTCCCTGGGCAACCTGTTCCAGTGCTCAATCACCCTCACATTAAAGAGCTTCTTCCTAAAGTCTAACCTAAATCTACCCTTTTCTAGCTTAAAACCATTCCCCCTTGTCCTGTCGCTACAGACCCTGGAGAACAGATCTCCCCCTGCCTTCTTATAGGCCCCTTTCAGGTACTGGAAGGAAATTAAGGTTCAAGGCACCCAGACCGGCTGTTGACTCTACTGGAGAAGGGAGCAGAGCTATACAAGGCGCCATTAAAATATATGTACCTCCCGAAAGCGCCGTAGGTGTTCACTATCCGGAGGGGGTTGAACGAGGTGTTCATGACTTGTCTGGAGTTGAGCAGGTTTAGGATGACCGGGATGCTGAGATAAGCAATCAGGAGGCCGAAGGAGATGTTCACCACTTTGCGGACATAGCAGCCTGTTCGGGACACAAAAGCAGAGCAGAAGGAGGTGATTTCACGGCCGGCGATGGGCTCTGCTTCCCCTGCTCCCCTGCCCGACCCCCCCGTGGTAGCCAGGACCCTGCCCGGGTGCTCGCAGCTGCTCTCAGGCTGGGGCTGACAAATGCTCCGTAATCAACCCGACCTTGCCAAGGGCCAGACACTATCGCTCCAGAGATCTGCCTTTCTCTAAATAGTCTGAGAAAGGGCTAAAAAGAAGAATGTCTAAAATGTAAGATTAATCATGGCTTTAATACAGGGGAAAAAACACAGCTGGCACTTGCACCTTGCTCAGAACTGCCCTCCTGGTTTGCAAGCCATGTGTGGAGCATCTCCAGCTCCCCGTGGCTCCGGTCTCCTCCTCGCTGCCCCAGACTTATTTCTTGCATTTTCCTCCCTCTCGCTCCGTTCAAACCTCATTTTCCCTTTGCAAAGCCTCCGCTGCTTATCACTTATGTATGAGACGTGGGTTGCTTCACCCGCGCTTTGGTGTTCGGTCTGCAGGAGCAGCGCTGGATGCCGGTCCAAGGAGACACCTACTGCCATCAGACAAATAAGCAGCCGTGACCTCTGAGGGTTCCTACCCTTATGGCCCTTTTAGATTTATTTAACATTAACAGCCAAAGGATCGGATTCAAAGCAATTGCATGGAGCTTTCCCCTTATCTCTGCAGGAGAGGGATGTTTATTTGAACCTCTCTCAGAAGCTATTAATAATTGTTTAGTCTGAGAACATTTCTGGAGAATCATTTGATTTGGGAAGGAGCTCGCCGAGATGCTTCCCCTCACCCCCTCTGCTGCTGCCAGAGCAGTATGAGTCCGTCGGGGTATTTTTTTTTTCCTGTCTTTTAGATGGGCTGAACTTCCAGCCTGTAATTAAAGAGCAGGTACAGACACGGAGCCCTCCAGCACATGGGCAGCATCAGCAGCTCCTCAGGTCCCACTCTATGGCCATGCATGGACAGCTTGTCCTTCAGAAGGTGGTGATTGTCACCATGCCCTTGGGGTCACAGCTACTCAGTCGTACAGGAAAAGGGTTTAATAGAGGAAAAAAAACCCAACAACATGGCCAAGGATGGAGCAAGCCTTGGGGAGGAGCATGGGACACGAGCCAAGGGGGTCTGGATGGAGCAGGCAGGAGCTGCGCACCAGCGATGGGAATTGGAGGTCTCGGTAGGAATTACATGCTCCAAGGATACGGCCAGAGCCTTGTAAAATAAGGTCACGAGCGGGGCATGGCCGGGTACCCTCCTGTCTTCTGCTCTGGTGACCCAGGGGTGAGGGCTCCTCTAAGCCTCTTGCCACACAGCCCATCAGCACCAGCCCAACGGCCTCTGCTTTGTTAGCAGAAAAAATATGCAGAAATCCAAATTCACCCAGAATATTACAGATACTCTACCCTTTACTTATGGATTACCCCTTTTGAAAAGCCCAGAACGGGGACACATCTCCACTCCAGAGCAGTGCTAAGTACAGGTGGTCCTCCTCGCTTGGGCACCCTGGCTCACAGCAAGGTTTTCTGGACAACATCACAGAAAAGGAGGAGGTTCCTCAAAAAAAGGATCTACCTCCCCCTCATGGTCACTCACCAAGTGCCATAGCAAAGAGGTGCCCTTTGGCTTCTCCTCCAGAAAGGAAGGTGCAACTTGAGTGGTAGGAAAGCTCTAGGCTCTCACAGCCTCTAAAGCAAAGCCACCAGAGGGGAAAAACTGCCATGGATTCCTTCCAGCAAGATATATAAGATAGGAGACATGGGAACTTTAATGCAATAGCATTGGCCTTGCTGGAATTAACGCCTCTGGTTAATAAATTGTGTTTCCTGGTAGATGAGAAGGGACCAGAGACAGATGCTGTATCTTGTTGACACTTTTCATTCTTCTGACAGATGTTTAGTGTATCTTAAAATGAGCATCTGCGATTGTTGTTGATATTATAGGTGATTTGTTACTTATGTGTGGTTTATAAAAATGCTACAAACACAGCTCTACATCTGTCATGCAGCCCCAGGAAAAATATCCCAGTGCTGCTTGTGGAGGCCATCTCCTGGAGCAGGGCTGCTCGAAAGCTCCCTTCAGAAGGAAACACCAGCCACATCGATCCCTTTGGTTCAGCTCCAAACCCCCTTTTATTTGTTTTTTTTTTCCACATTCGTGGTATGAACAAGAGTTCACCTCTTCCCTGCCTTGGGGAACTCGCTCCTCGCTGTGACAGTGCCCACGAGCAGCTGCTCCAAGCAGGACACTGAATGGGGAACAGCCACTTTCCCAGCAGCCTGGTCTCTTTCCCAGTTAATAAAAGAGTTGTTGGACCCACAACGGATCAACAATCAATCTGGTTCTTTCTGGAAGACCAACCACATGTCCAGTTCCTTAACCAGGGTGCTCGTGCAGCCCTAGCACCCGCGGGTGCAAGGCGGGAGGGCAGATGGGTCACAGAGCCACCACGTCATGGGGGAGAGAGGAGAGCAAACAGAAGTTCTAACACAAAATCCTCACCTCAGACCGCACTGAGTGTTTCATCCTTGACTTTAAATAGTTAAAATCAGAAAAAAAAAGGACCAGCCACTGGCTTCACACTCACTGTCCACACCGCAAGGTCCAGGCCCCCTCCAGCCCACAGAAGAGACCACGCAGGGACAGAGTCATCTCCCTGTGCCCCCAGGCTTGCTCCAGAAGAGGACAGCTTCTGAGACAAGCACACCAGGCACACCTCTGCGCAAGTGCTCCCCGCGCTGAGAATAACTCACCCAGGGGAAGCCGCTCCCTGGCTGCCTCTTTGAGCTGCATCTGGGCCACCTGCTCTTTCATCCCTCCTCTCCTGGAGCTGAAGAGGAACCCCAGGCTGACGTCGTCGAAGCAGGCGAGGCTGGGCACGATGGTCAGCCAGTTGAGGAAACTCAGGTTGCCACTTATGATCAGAAGCACCTAAACGGGGAAGGAGGCAGCAGAGGGTGTCGCATCTGCTTTTGAACGCCAACGGAAAAGCGCGGTGAAGGAAACGTCGGATGGATTTTAGCACCCTGCCACGCACTTTGCTGATTTTCCACCCCTGCGACAGTGATGGCAGACCTTTCCTACAGCCCAAATGTACCCCGCTGGCTCGCAACACGAGCTTTCAGCAGGAGAAAGATCAGCCGGGGTATAGTGTGACTTGATTTCCATAGAGCTCCCTAACTTGGGCCCCAGGGGAATCGTCTGCTTCCTGCTTATGCCGATGTATCTATGACAGCAACGCTCCTGAAACCCTTCAGCAGGAAATATTGGAGCTTCTAATTAAAGAGCAGCATTAAATATAGAAGTGTGCCTTTTTTAAGAAGCTCTTTTTTTTTTTTTTTTTTTTTTTTTAATTTTAGGTTTTATTGGCCGTTTAGGAGAATGTCTTGCATGTGTAAGGCAGAGAAAGTGGAAAAATCTGTGAGCCTTTGGAGAAGTCTCCATAAATATCCAAAAATATTGGGAAAGGCTTTTTGTAGGCATGTGTTATTTTTTGTCGTACTCTTACAATGACTTGAAAAATATGAGGAACCTCCTCGCCATTCTCCAGCAAGTCCTAATGGGCACCGGGCTGTCGTCTTTGGGCACAGGACCCACATCTTCACAGCACATGGCTTCATTTTGCAGCTGTACCCTGTCTCCTCCTCGTCATGTTCACCCGTCAGCCACGAGGAAGGTGCAGGCAAACCCCTGCTCAAGGTACATGCCAACCCTCACTAGAGCCTTTCACATCAACCCCAATGCACAGAGCAATTTCTGCTTCCTCGCAAGCATTGTTTTTAATTTCTACTTTTCCAGCCCAAATTAATTCAAGCCAGTCTAAATTTACTTATTTATTTCTAACCTAGCATTTTACCCATTCAGAGACCCCCAGTTTTATCTGTACAGTTCCATCTCTTCTCCACTTTTCTACTTCCAAGCACACCAAACCGCTCTGGTCTCCTCTCCCAGAGGACTTCTCTGCCTGCCTATCCCAGCAGCCGTGCCCTCAACCCCAGCAAGGTTCCATCAATCTTGCCGGGTGCTGACAAGGACCGTATGGAGGATATCAGATGGGTCTCACCAGGAACTTGCACAGCAGTGTTAATATTTCTCATGCTCAACCAGACCTACCCCTCCTGCTGCGTTTTAACACCACATTTATCTTCTCTGCTGGGGTATCATGTTAGACCTTCCAACCCCTGCACACAAGTCCCCCTACACGTAAGCAATTTCCAAAGACGCAGTTCCCAGCATCACAAAGACCTCTCTGCTCCTAACCCATGGGGCATCATCCCATGTGTTGCACAGCCTGATTTCATCCCATCTTAACCTTTGGAAGGCAGGTGCCCGGCCTGCACTGAACCACCAAGAACGCTCAGAACTGAGGGACTCAGAAAGCTGCTCCTTCGCTTTCATACACAACGTGGGTTTTAACCAAAAGCTTCCGAAGCAGTTAATTGCTCCATGTTTCATCCGAGAAGGGATCGCTGCCAACTCAACCTTGCTGACTCCAAGACTTGCACCAGAGGTGGGAGGGACGTTGTGAACTTGCTCCAGTGCCAGCAAAACGATGTGTCACATGAAGCCAAGCAGGGTGGTGGCCATGAAGACACTTCTGGCTTCCCCCGGGGCTGCCCAGCCATTGCAGTGGCCACAAAGGAATGGGTGAGGAGCTATTTAGCGTGTTGGTGTAAATCAACACATGGGAATCCACACGTGCAAAGACAAGAAGAGAAGAGTTCGTTTGGGACTATGTCAGTTTTGACGCCGATTTGGGTTCTTGTCGCCTTAGTCAGGATTTTGCCCTAAATAGCTGTTCCTCAGACACGTTAACAC
The DNA here is from genome assembly GCA_033124195.1 of Coracias cyanogaster. NCBI lineage: Eukaryota > Metazoa > Chordata > Aves > Coraciiformes > Coraciidae > Coracias > Coracias cyanogaster. The sequence goes on along the minus strand of JAVSBS010016242.1, from coordinate 63,830 downwards.
AAAAGAAGAGGAAAAAAGGAAAGAAACTTGTCTCACTGTCTTATCCATAAAAAATGAAGGTTATAAAGCTGACTTAATGTATTACGCATCAAAAAATAATGCCCTGATGTAACAAAGTCATTTATTTTTCAGCCTTAGACGAGCTAACGAGAACTTTCCCGCTTGCCGCTGGGTTGAAAGCCGTAACATCAACTGGCACCGCTAGGATTTTATTTAAAGAACGTTCCTCCATTCACACAGCTCAACTTTATCCTCCCGTGAACCGTTTATTCACAGTTTTCAGCACACGTGGCCAAGGAAGACTTTCAAGACAGTGCAAGACCAAATGAGTGAAGCCACAACACCCCCAGCATCCCACCGCAGGCAGAGGAGCTGCAGCGTGGACCATGCTCCTGCCAAATTAACCTCAGCCCCGTCACTGGTCTCCTCCTCTCAGTGAACAAGTGATGCAGCTTTCAGAAACCCTGAGGAGATGGGAGAAGCTGAAGGACTGACCACAGACCCAAGTGGCACAGCTCGAGTTCTCCACTGCTCCTCCAGCCTATGTTGCATCTGAGGACAGCGGGTCTCTGGAGGAAACCCAGCTGCCTTGAAGAGCCAACTCAAGCAAACATAAGACTCTTTAGGAGCTGGAGACCATCACAAACTTCCCACTCCCACGGCAAAGCACACTTTTGGATGTGCCTTCTCCAATACACACCAAAACCTCACAATGAACACCAAAAAGCTACATGCCAAGCAAAGAGGAAATCTTTGTGAACCTTGCAGGTTCTCCTCCTCTGGCCAGGACAATGAATGCTCAGACAGGTACCGGCAGGTATCAACCCCACCATGCAGCGTATCACGTAGACACTATCATGGTGAAAGGTTCTCAGCACAAGATGGACCATACAACAGGTCTTTGGCTAAATCCTGGGATGTCTGGCAATGCTGCAATGTATTTTTTTAATATTTCTTCATGCTGTCCTTGGCTTTTAGAGAGGTGTCTCTTGACCTCACTCAGAGGTCTCCAACCTGGGGCTCACTCAAGAGCAAGGTGTCCATGGCAGTATCAACCATACGGGTGGGGACAAGGAAATGAGCCCACCACCTTACTTCACACACACCACATTTGATTTGTTTCCAAGGGCTTTGGGGCATTACCTGGGGGCTTGTTATCAGCATTTTGTTCTACTCACACAACACGAGGAGGCTCCAACTACAACATGGACCTGGTTAGCTTGGACTTGCCACAACGGAGGGTAAAAGGACAGTTCCTGTCCTGGAAAAATCCTAAATCTAAACATAGTGGATAAAGTTAGATCAAAATTAGGATGTTCTACAGCTGCGCTGCAGGCAGCGAGCGGAAGAATTTTGGCACCTAATCCTTATTTCAGCAACATTCTCTGGGGATACCGCCTTAAAATCATTCACACCGAGTCTTGCAGCAGAACCTGAAACAGGACCCAAACATCCCAATTATGAACCCAATATCTTAATTACAAATCCCCCTGAAACCCCAGCATGGCCATACGCTGGTCCCTGGAGTTTCCCTATGGTTTATCCCAGAGTGTCCTCCTCCTCCAGCATGTCCTCTCCTGCCATGGGACAGGCTCACTCTGGTGCTTGTTCTCCTGCTCGAAAATGAGAGGTGGTCTCCAAAACACCGTTCCACAACAGGAGCAGCATTAACAGAAGCACAACTGCAGTCTGAGGACTTTCAGCCAGCAGTCTGTTAAAAATACCTATGTTTTCTCACTAGAAACGACAACAATGAACATTAAATAACATTTAATAACTAAAATAAACATTAAAACCATGTCATTATGTATTTTCTATGATTTGCACCTTTCTTCAAAAAAATACGGTGATTTCCATGCCACAACTTTCAAGAACCCCAGCAGGACCCTTTAGCAACAGAGTCACATCATCTCAAAAAAACCGAGCGATCTGACCAATTACAGTAAGTAACAAAAGTCCTAACTATTATTAAATAACTCCTTATTTATCCCGAGCTGGATAATTACCCAGAATGACAAGAGGAAAACAAAAAAGTATTTAAATCCGAATTACACACACACACACACATCAACTCCTTGAACAGAACACGTTCTCCTCGAGGGCTGGTGCTCCTCCTTTGACCCCGAGGTGATTTAGCCCGATGCATATTAATCAGCCTGGATTCATTAACGCGCTTCTCACTTAGCTACTTCATTAGGAAACTCTGACCCCTTTCCTGCCACGATTTGCCTCGTGCAATTGCACTACTATTAAGCAAACGCTCCTGCATGTTGCTGCTCCTGCCGCGGCGGTGGACGGAGCGGCTGGGTGGTCCATGGGAGGTTTTCTGAGTGGTGATTCACCTCTCTTTACTGCTTGGAAGGCAGGAGCAAGGTATCTTATTTCCAGCAGCCCTCGAAAGAGAGGGATTCAAAAATAATACAAGTTTGGCTTTTTCTGGGCTGTGGGTGGAATACGAACCTGACGCTTTTTTCACCTTGGTGACTCTGACCAAGTCCTGGGCACCATCAGTGATGTCAAACCCGGCTTCATGTTCTGCCCTGCCCGAGGGGGCTGAGCACCGCGAACCCCTCGGCTCTGCAAAACAAACCTCAAAGGAACACCCCCTCCAAAGGCAATTAAGAGGAAAAGAGGGAATTTCTCACACGGGATGGCTGTCCTTGCAAATGGCTCCATGGCCATTTTTCCATGAGATGTTATTTGATCGATGAGTCTGGCCACCATTGAGAGCTTGGTCAGATGAGCAACCAGGGTCTTCTGCAGCGCTGAGCCCTGGGGTTAGTGGATCCTTTGAGATTCAAACTAGTATTTGCACACATTTATCTAAATCCTTCCTTTTTGGAATGAAACCTCCCAAGCCTCCGTGTCCTGCTCTCCTCACCCTGGAGAAGCAGAGCTGTGCTGGCTCCTGGTGGGAGGTTTAATTTAACATGAATTTCTCAGGGCACTGAGAGCAGAGAACTCTGATCATGGAATCACAGAAAGGTTTGGGCTGGAAGGGACCTTAAAGATCATCTAGTTCCAATCCCCTGCCATGGGCAGGGACACCATGTGTCATCACCACGGGCTCACCTCCTGCCCTGGGAACTGAAAGGGACGCACGCCTGACACCGGTGCTGGGGATTCAGGGTAAGCCACCAAACTTCCCAAGGTCTTATTTCTTGGATGCTTGACCTCCTCTACACCACGTTTGGGTCCAAGGCTACCAAACCCCTCCAGAAGCTGGTGCTGCTGGTCTGGAGGGCATGGAGAGCATCACTGCTCTTTGCCCATCAGTTGCACGAAGAAAGAGAGTTTGTTGTGCCCATCTCACAGTAATTTCAGCCTTTGCACCATGCCAGGCTTGGCTCTTCTGTGCTCCTACCATGATCACAACCATATCTCCATATCTCCACTTTCCTGACCTCTGCTGTCACAGATGGGCTGTGCCCTCCCTCCCTTCCTCTTGATTTCTGTTTACCGGGTGTCTTTCTCTTGCTGGACAATATTTAAATGCACAATTATAACAAACAGATGGTATCAACCCCTGTGGTGATTTTTAAAAATTTTTTATTAAAGCACAGTATTAATCATGGTAATTGGGTAGGAACTTTAAGGTTATAAAACTACAGCATGTCTAATGAGCGAGCTCCTTATAGGAGGAACTGAGGTTTTTAATCTAATAATGTCAGTTTTATGGATTATGACTGGAGTTTTATGAAGTGTGATATGAAATACTGTGGATTCATGGCTCTCGCTGGATTAATTTGGAAAAGTAGTTTTCCTGGTTCTAGGCCCAAAAACAATTATTCCTCACATTTCTGTCCCCTGCACTGTTACCAAACCCCTCTGTCAGAAAACGAGCACCTACACCCATAACTTTTTTACAGGTTAGACTTCTTTGTTTGGCTGGTTTTTAGGGTTTTTTAAAATCACAGATTGTTACAAACATACAGTAGGTAAGGAGAAGCTCATATTCTGTGTAGCAGACGGTGTATTTGTCCAGAAGGAACAACAACAGGGCTGGAAACTCTTAAACACGGTCGAGGGCTGGCTGGAGCTTGCAGGCTCCATCTGAGTATGGTGACATGGTCACCACACAGCACTAGAGCTTTCTGATATTCACCCACTGGCACAAAAAAGCCAAAACTGGGGTGCCTGGAAGAACTGTAATTTATTGAAAGAGACAAACCTAAGAGCAGAGGGCTGGAGGACACCTCAAGAAGCTGTCCTGTCTCTCCTGCTGCCCCAAGGTAGGGTTGTCTCTACCTGCACTGTGGTGTGTTGTTCTAAACTCTTCCTAGAAGCCTTGTTGAGTGATGGAGCCAAGTCCTGGCCTTCCCAGGCTACCTGCTCCACTGTCTTTACATTATGCCTGATATCTAACTTGGCTCTTCCTTGACAATATTTAATCCCATGACCCCTTCTTTGTTCAATGCCATCAAAGACTCTTCTATCTGCAACAGCGTTTCATACAGGTGAAAACTGTCCTTTGCCCACTGTCTCTTCCCTCCCAAGTAACGTTCTCGCTTGGATTAAATGACCTCAGCTGGTCCAACCTTGCCTTCTGAATCCAATTGGAATGCCCCAAACTGACTCACAGCTTTTAGCCTTACTGGTGGCAGATCACAGAGTCGCTATGGTTGGAAAGGACCTTTAAGATCATCAAGTCCAACCATTATCTATCTCTACCAGGCCACTTCTACACCATATCCTTGAGCACGCTATCTAGACAGCTTTTAAATATATCCAGGCAGGAAGGATTTATATACTCAGAGCCCACAGAATTTATATTATTCTAGTAGGACATCTGCCCTTTCTGCAGCAGCGCTGACTCAATCGTGTTGCCAAGATTTTTCTGAATCATAGGATCATAAAGGTTGGAAAAGATCTCTGAGACCATCAACCCAACACTACAACGACCACTAGACCATTACTCTGAAGACTCATCACATGCGGCAACACCCTCTACCTGAGCACGGTCTACTAATATCAGACATCATTAATGAAAACCCTGAATGAAGCAGGCCCCGGGGAAGCCCCCATGATCAACCCTTCCCTCTGACAGTGAGCCATTGAGAACTGCTGAATGGACTTCCCAACCCGTTTTGTCCTCCCGACAGTATTTCCTACTTCTTACAGACCCCATTTTCTTGGGTTGTTTATGAGATTTTATGTGAGAAAGTCTCAAAAGCCTCAGTAAAAGCAGATATTGTTCATCCTCTATTCAAGCGCCTTGTTTTGTCAGCGAAGGGAAGAAGACCGCTTTTACACGGTCTGCTCTTGGCAAAGCCCCGCCAGCTGTAGTCATCCCCCTTGGTTTTTTGGAGGTATTTAGAAATGGTCTCTTTCATCACTTTTTTTCCCCCAGTATTTTTCCAGTAATGGCTCCGTAATATCCTGGCTCTTCCTTTTTTCTCTCTTTAGAGGACAGGTACTTTATTAGCTCGTCTCCCTTCTTTCATTACTTCACCTATGTTCTATGAATTCTCAAAGATAATCACTAATGCTGACAGGATTTCAACAACCAGCTCTTTAACAGCCCTAGGATAGATTTCCTTAGGCTCAGATGATTTGAAAAGACCTAGCTTAGCTAAGTACTCTCCAGCTCTCACCCGATCGTGGCTGAGGTCATCCTGCTTTGTTACTGGTATTAATTATTCCAGCAGCCACGTGAGATGTGACTTTTTAGTGATGACTGTTAGAAAAAAGGCACTAATCATTTCAAGATAAAACAGAGGGCAATTTATCAATTATCATCTACGGGATGTAGAAAAAATTAAACCTTCTTCCCTGTGCACAAAACGACCACTTACTCTGTGCTCGTGAAAGCTGGAGCGTGCTGTCAAAGCTGCAGTACCTGGGTCCCACGTGGATCTTCTCATCACAGGTCCCCAGAGCCCCACACGACCAGCTCTGCAAAGACCCCCTCCTCCTGATGAACCTGCTTGCTGGATCTCCAGAACTTAAGTGGACATTGCACGTCACCAAGGAAAGAGGAAATTGGTCTTTTAAGCTGGATTTTATGGAGACTTACAAAGAAGCAGACGGGAGGAGGAGTCCATGTCAGCACCCAAGAATGTGTGTGTCATGCTCTCTGGAGCTACCAGATCCCCCTGCAGTGCTCGGTCCACCTCTGGAGCCTTCAGCACAAGAAGGACATGAATGTGTTGGAGCAGGGCCAGAGGAGGCCCCAGCAACGATGGGAGGGCTGGAACCTCTGCTGGGAGGCCAGGCTGGGAGAGTTGGGCTTGGTCAGCCTGGAGAAGAGAAGGCTC
>JAVSBS010016242.1:35225-50671 GCA_033124195.1 Coracias cyanogaster | reverse complement strand
GGAGGTGTTCAAGGCCAGGCTGGACGGGGCCTTGAGCAACCTGGTCTAGTGGGAGGTGTCCCTGCCATGGCAGGGGGCTTAGAACTAAATGATCTCTCAGGTACCTTCCAACTCAAAGCATTCTATGATTCTATGAAGATGCCTTTGGTGAGCCATGGAGCACATGGCTCATCTTCCAGCAGATGGAAACAAGGAGGGAGTGTCAGATGGATGAATCAAGATGATGTGAGGAAGTGGGAAGCCCTCAACAGAGGAAATACTGCCTATATTGATAGATCATACATCCCCTTGAATGACAGCACCTTAGGTCCATATACCTTAGGAATATGGGATGAGAAAGTCACTTCCACTTGATGGTGTTTTGGATGCAATCGTGTGCCAAAAAAAAAGGACAAAGTCACTTACTCAAGTAGGACCGAGACCAGTGTACAGCTCCATGGAGCCTTTCCAAGCAGCTTCAGCAGGACCCAGACGTTGCACGGACAAACCAGCGGTTTGACTCATGAGTTGGTCAAACCACAGATGCCATTTCTGGGTTAGGGCAAGCACCATCTCCTGATATTAACGTACGGGAAAAGAAGGAAGCCACAAAAGCATTCTTCACCCTAGAAGAAATAATCCTCATTGGAGGCCTATCTTGTCTTAATTGCAATCTGGAACGGGCTGTCAATAGGCATAGATCAATAACTCGCTCACCAGGTACACGGCCAAGCTGCAATACGTGCTAGATGGTATTGAATTATCAATAATAAAGTAGAACAGTATTAAGACAAAGAAAACAAAAGCCTCTTTTCCAGAATATCCTTTTCTCAGCTAATTCTTCACTGAGAGATGTGTGGGTTCAAAATTCCCCTTGCAAGAAACGATGTGAATTAAACCCTGGTCTCTCAACTCCATCAGTCTGAAATTGCACGGAACTGTTTATAGTCCTTGATCGAAGGAACGCTAAAATACTTGTGGTGAAAATACTGCAATTCCCTTTCCACATACAGCCACTGCAGGCTCCTTTGAAATTCACTTTTTCGACATTATTTGGACGTATCCAACAATTGCCAAAATAAGAGCAAACCCCATTAGAGAAGGGAACACATCAGATAAAAATCTATTCTGAGAGCAAAACTTTTGGCCTGTCCAGGTCTTAGAAAAATGTGGATTATATTGGTGTTAAAGCCAGACTATGGGGAAAACAATGTTCTTTGGAATAAATTTAGATGGACAGGCTGAGTACCTCCAATCTCAGGCAGAGATGGCCGAGGGAGATGGGATCTGTGTTACGAATCCCTCTCAAAACAATTCAGATCCAAGGTTTTGGTTCGACCGAGCGTGGAGACGCAGCAGCCAGTTGCAAAAGCTGGATCAGGACCTGGCTCCCCCAGTTCACTGGCGTTTCCATCCCGACACAGACTGAAACTCATCTTTTCCCTTTAAAGTGGAAAGGAAAGCACACGACCACATCCGCAGGCATAAGGAAAACGCAAGGAGGGAGCAAAGGGGATGTCACATCTGATCAGCTTGACACCACGGTGGAAAACACTGGTGGCTTCTCTGATTTATATCTTTCTGCAGCTACTTTCTTTGCCTCGTTAAAGTACATAATTTCAGTAACTCTAAGCTCTTAGCAACATTCTGCAGTAAAATATTGAACTTGGGTTGGCTACTCGGTGTCACTGAAAGCCAAGGCTGGGCACATTTCCAAATCGAGGATGACCTGGGTTTTTCCACCACACCAGCCTCCCGCAGCACGTTCGGAGCGAGCACATGTACGGGCGCCGACCTGAGCTGTGCAAGCTCAGGAGAAACACGAAACAGTCGTGGTGTGAAAACGCCCCGAGAAAAACTAATCCGGTGCCTTATTTGGGGTTGGTTACCGTTCTAATTTAATAAAGAAATAAAAAATGAAGCACCAAATAGCATAGAGATGCTATGATTAATGAAAAAATAGAGGAGAAACCTGAAGGAAGGGCAGGACAGTTACGGTGCCTTGACATCTCCATTGGCGAAGAGAAGCACTCAGCTGACCCCCTCCCCTTCACCACGTTGGAAAATGGGTTGAAAATGGTGACAAATACAGGAAGAGTCCCCATCTCTGGAGGGGTTCAAAAAACGTGCAAACGTGGCACTTCAGGACATGGTCTAGTGGCCATGGTAGTGTTGGGTTGATGGTTGGGCTTGATGATCTTGGAGGTCTTTTTCAACCTTAATGATTCTATGTAACTGGCCAGCTCGCTGACACCTCGCACTGCGTATTTAACAGATGAAATGCCCAACACGTGGATCTAAAGCCTTTCTTAAATTTTACGACGCCCAAAGAAGAAGAAGCCAAAAAAAAAGGCGTTTTACTTACATCCCAGATGGTAGCTTAGCAATCCCCAAGCTGTCAGTGGCAGGGACTTAAATAAATGTACGTTGGGCCAAACCAGATCTGCTTAAGGAAACACAAGACGTGTTAAAGAACACATTTTGGTGCTGCCATCTGCAGCAGTTTCTTTGCAGTGTTGGGGCGCTTTGCTTGTAATTTAGTTTATAACAGCAACAAGGTGTAAATTACGGAATGATCCAAAAAAAAGGAGAAATTTCAGCTCTTTCTCTCCCTATGCTGAGCAGTTCCTTCTACATCGGACCAAAGCATGGCCGAGGATGGTGGGATGGAGCCATGGAAGGATGAGCAGAACCCAAGAGGACCAGGATGCTCATTTTCGGGGGGGATTTCATTTTATCTGTGCATTTATTTGCCTGTAGAAAACAGAACTAAACCTCCAAGACAAGAATCGATTGGCTCTGTTAAGCGCTAGATAGTAATGAAAACAGTAAAAATAGAGCCCTGCATTTAGGTTTGTGGAGGAAGATGGAAAAGATATGGTGCTCTGGAATAAGGAGTTTATGGAAAAGAATAAACTCTGTGGAATTTTTCATAGGTAGCTGCCTGCACACGTGGCACGTTACGCTCTCAAAAGCTGCCTAAGGAGCCTGGCTCCTACAGGGAGCTTAGAAGACCTCAACCATCAAGAGGTTTAGGGCAGTGGGTATTTCCTGGTAGGATCATACTACGTTTCCCAGCACTGATTTGGCCCGTGTCAGATGGGATCACATGAAATGTAGACCCCGGAGGATGCTGGAGAGGAAGCAGAAAATGCCACCCACTTTCAAGGTCACAGCTGCGAGGAGATCTCTGCTCACGCTGCCGCAATGATGGCTTACATATGAGCTGAACCTTGGAAGAGGGATGCAAATACACGTATCTATCAGGATATTCCAGGATATAGATATATGTATCTAGTCAGGATGTCACTGCTGGTGGAATAACGCTGCAAGGAGCCCCTGCATTGCCAAGAACCTCATGGCAGCCGCGCTGTTATCAACAGGAGACGCACTCCTGGAAAAAAGCCGTCGGGTGCTTGAGGTTTTCCAGCTCCAAATAATCTCGAGCAGAGGATGAAATACAGCTGCCTGTCCGTGAGTAAGTTCCTTCGCTCCGAAGCGAGCGAGTGACTCAATTCACCAAAACCCAAGAGCATCAACATCAGCCACGGGGCTGATCTTCAAAGGTTGCTCGTCATTCACCGGCAAATTAGATTTGTCAACAGAGGGAGGGAGAAGAAATCCAGCACTGCCTGGTTCTGTGATTCCAACAGCCGGCAACGGGGAGCAGGGAGCTCTCCTGAGGCAGGTGACGACGAGTGTGGCATTGAGATGGATGAGGGGGAACGAGACACGGAGCAGAAGAGCCCAGAACTTGCTTGGCACTGGCTGGTGCTGCTGCAGCGGCGTTTGAAAGGGCAGCGACCAGGAGCAGGGGTCTGAACGCTGCCAGGCTGCTGCACAGCAGCACGGAGCTGGGGAATGGTGCGGGGAGGTGGGAAAAGAAGCGGGGAGATGGGAAAAGATGCAGGGAGATGGGAAAAGATGCAGAGAGATGGGAAAAACTAAGAGAGCTGGGAAAAAAGAAGAGGGCTGGGAAAAGATGCGGGAGCTGAGAAAAGATGAAGAGAGCTGGGAAACACTGCGGAGAGCTAAGAAATGATGTGAGAAGCTGGGAAAAGATGCGGAGAGCTGGGAAAAGATGCAGAGAGCTGGGAAAAGACAGAGAGAGCTTTGCTGGGCTGTTTTTTTCTGCACCATCAACATCGTGATTAGCGCTTTGGCAACGTGGCTGTGTGCAAACGGCCGGTGCCAGGTCCGAGCAGGATGGGACCGTGAGCAGGAGGAAAGGCCCTTTGTGACCCGAGAGCAGGGCAGCAGCTCTGCTCCATGTGCTGGAGGCACGGAGACAATCTGGTCCACATCCCTGGAAGGTCCTGGCTTGGATAAACATCTATCTCTTGGACCTTCAAGCTACGGACTTCAGTCTGGCATTGTTTCGGGTAGTTTTAGCATGGCTTTGTAGCTTAATTTCTTCTGACAGTGAGAAGGAACCCTTAAGGTTTCTGTAAACCAGCGTGTTTACAAGAGAGCGCCAGACAGAGCCGGGGCCAATGTGGCCTGGGAGCAGCCAGCCCCACCGCTGCAAAATGACACGACGGAGCACAGGACGTGCCACAAGGCATTCATCTCCCAACGCGCAATTTCAGCCTTGAAATCTCTGCGTGACAGATCCATGAGCAGCTCAGACATGACTGAGGGAAGTTTAACGAAGCGGCAAATTACAGCTCTGCCCAGGATTTTCCACCCGAGATACCACGTAGGTATTTCCCAGTACTTGCTCGTCGGCAGTTGTGGTCAGAGCAGCTCCTTTCTGGCGTCTTGTGGTGGCACCACTGCTGTCATGGTGCTGGTGGTCATGGGTCCCTGGGCCACATCAGGGCACTGTCACCAGAAAACGGATGAGTGGTGCCAGCCCAACACAACAGAAATTGTTTGCCTGGACCCAGCAAGCTCCAAAGGAGCCCTTTGGTATCTGCTTGGAGGTGTCTTGTGGATGAGCCCCGTCCTGAAGCCCCTCAGGACAGGTCCTGAAGCCAGCCAGCCAGCCAGGTCCTGAAGACCTTGTCGTGGTCAAGGAATGGTCATTAGCCTGTGAGCTCATGAGTGTTCATGATCAAATCGTGAACATCTGGGACTTATCTGATGCTTTTCTTTCAGATCTTTGTGTGCTTTCCAAACTCAGGAGAGGATGGATGGCAAGACAGAAGCAAGAAGAGCAACAAGGCAACATCTACAGAGAGGAGCAGGGAGCAGAGCCCACATGACACACACCTTTGGGGTACACACCCGGCACTTCTCTGCAGTGACCTCAGCTTTGGAAGACAATGACGCTGCGGCTTAAGGAATATCAGATCCATTCCTGACCCGACCCGTTCACAAAAACCCCTCTGCATCCCCAAACCTAATTACTTTCTCCAACTTATTAACATCTTCAATAAAAGTAGGGATTATTTTGGCCGTGACGGATGGGATGGAGGTTTGCACTCAGACACTGCACCAGTACTGCACGGGAGGAAAAGCACCACGAAGAGAGAAGCAGCAGAACCACCACGCACATCCCTGAAGCATCCTCTGACCAAGGCATCTCCACCGGAGCAGGGCAGAGAGCACCAACTGCCCAGGCAGCCGAGGAAAACCACCGCAAGGACTCTTATCACAGTACTGGACGTGCGCGGAGTGTTTCATTTGGCACTCTTCAGAGCTCTCATAATCTTTTCCTTTATGATTAATATTAAACAAGTCATATTCCTTCTGGAATTTCCTAACTCTGTCTGTTTATATTTTTCTCTACATCATAGTTAATATTTTAGGATCGCCTCTCTCTTTCTTCTCTTTTCTTTCACATTCATATGTTTTCCCTCATTTTAGAAATTAGGTTTCTTGTTTAGTAGTCATGACAACATCTGACTGCGGTGGTTACACCACAGCCTGGGGCTTTTTTTTTTTAAATCTTTTCTCCCCTCGAGCTGTCTTAGAAAAAAACCAGCCTTTAAATAAATAGCAGCATCAAATGAAAGGGGCAAGTTCGGTGCTGACTCCTCCTCCTTTCCCTCCACTGACCCACTGCAACGAGACTTCCCAGCATGGTGGGTGAGGACTCATTTGGCTCCAATCCTGCAAAGTCTTATCCACTTAGTTAACTTCAATGGGAATACTCAGAGCACATCAAGTGAAACACAACATATGTAAGTCTTTAAAACCTCGAGGCCTGTGCCTGAGAGGCAGGAAGCAAAAAGCTGCAGTTGCATTTTCCTGCAGGGTGTTATCTTTGCACAAGAGCTAAAGGGTCGTGGTGCTACGGGGGTGGGCACAGAGATGTGCTGCTCCCCAGGAAGTCCCTGGACTTCCATGAGATGCTGTAGCTCAGTGTTATCTGTGATGGACCACATGGACCACCACCGGACTGGCGACCGCAGCTCCTCCACACCCACCTGATGGCTTTGGCATCTCGCTTGCTCTGGACTCAACAAAACCCAGTGGCTGGAGGCAGCAGGACCTGCTTGCTTCCACCTCTGCTCCCTTCATACCAATTAGCAGGATGTGGTGATTAAAGCCTGGGCCTTTATTAGGGCAACCTGGAGATCAGGCAAAGGAACTTCAAATGCACACCAACAAATGCATTTTTGTGACCTGGGAATAGCTTAATTTTTTCAGAAATGAACATTGTATTTCAGTCTTCTCGGATGCTGGTAACCAGTAGCTTAGATGGAATTTAGGCTTTGAAAAAATAGAAGTCTGTTTTAGTTGAGACTTCTCCCACGAGCAAGTGGCAATGGGTTATGGATCGGTGTTCACCCATGCCAAAAGACAACTAAAATTCCATGGCGTGTTTTATATACCGAACATAAAAACCCAATTCCATAGGCGGCCAGCCACACTCAGCGCAATGCTGAATCACGAGGAGGCAATGGGGAAGGGAAAAGGCCGGGAATGTAACAAAGGCAGACGGACCTTTAATACGGCTGAACCTCTGGGAGCCCTGAGACACTGTGTCCAGATGTTCGGAGGTCGATGTAACCTGACTCCAAGAAGGAAGAGGATGTATTTCTTGAAATTCCCTGTTGTGCCTTAATTTACTGCAGTCTTGCAGAGGACACATGTGGTGATCACAGGTGGAGTTTCACATTGACCATAAACATGAAGATGGGGGCAAAAGACTTGAGCTCTTTCAGGGTTGGCTGCCAAGATGGTTGAGGTACAGATTTCCATGAAAACATCTCTCTCCCTTTTCCCTACACTCCAGTTAATGGGGGGCCAGAGGAAAAACCTCCAGCAGAGGTCCTGCAGGCACCAACACCCCTCTGACTGATGGCAACCAGGACCAGAGGCAGGCGACCACCCGAATGGGTGCTCTCCAGCTGATCACTTCTTCCTTGCTGGGGTGCAGAAGGCGAAGGAATAGAGGATGGACAGCAACATTTTGAAGCTCCAGCTCTTATCTGCGGTTACATTTCTTCTAAAGAGCCCCAGAAAAATGATCTCTCTCCTTCTTTAGGACCCCACGGTCTGCCACCGAACACTTTGTGGGGAGGAAAGAAAAATATTGGCCTCGTAGCGTCTCTGGCACCATCCCATCTGCCCACGGCATCAGAGACAGAGCTGATTTGGATGGTTGGGTTTCAGGGTGCTCCCTCCCCCAGAGCCTGACCCTTTTACCTTGGCTTCGCTCCCTCTGAGGTTTCTGGCCTGCAGGAATGCTCAGTGTTTGACGAGGAGAACTGGCAGATTTGCCATTCTTGCTACAGAGGGATTTGCGCGGGGATTAGAACCGGTTCCCAAGGGTTGGCTGTGGAATAAATGACATCGCTGATGCAATAAAAGCAATCCCTGTCCCTTCCCCATTCTCCACTCCTGCCATTCCCAACCCCTGTCCAAACAACGCCGTGTGATTTGGCTTTTCCAGAGGAATTTTTGTTGACTCTGCTCTGAGTTTTCCACTGCTCCTGTATTTCTGCATCTCTCTGCAGCAGCTGGCAGCAGGAGCTGGCAGGTGCTCTAAAGTGGACCATGATGTGATGGTTGACCGGTGGTTGAGAAATGATTGTCCTTCCTTCTCTCTCGACCCGTTTCATGCTATAGGAATGCAGAGTTCAGCAAATCCTTCTTTCCCTAACCTCTTACTTTACTCAGGAAGAATGACCTGAGCTTTCATAATTTAACCTCTTCCAAAATCCACTGTCTCCTCAAGGAAGGCTGAAGAAGCTGCAACTAAAAGGTTTTTGGAAACTTTAAGTATCTTCTTCAAAACCTCTTCTTCCAAAACTTCCAGTTTGGAATTTCTTAAGGTTCTTAAAGTTCCTTAAAGTTCCAAGTTCTTCGGAAGTGAGGAAACTCTCACCTTGAATGTTGACTCATGGCACAGAGCAGCACAGACCCGGTGTCCAGGCAAGAGTTAGCAAAATACATTGAAACTTGGGCAAAAAGGGCTCCAGCAGAGGAACTGGTTAAGGTAAGGATGAAAACAAATGTATTAATCTCTTCTTTATCAGGAAAAAGATGAGCTTCATGAAGAAACAACCAATAGAGTGATCTGTGCTGAAAGGTGCTACTGAACACTTCAGGCATTGGAAACCCAGGCAGAAAAGAACCCAGGAGGATGCAGAGGTGAATATCTGACATATGGGTCACTTCCATTCCCGGGGCTCATGACCTGAAACGGGAGCAGATGAACAGGAAACGAATCACTAGGAAACGCAGGGGGGGAGCGTTCTGCAAAGACCATTTGGATTCTCATTTATCTGCTGGTTTTCATGGCTTCACTGGTTACAAAGGCTGCCGGAGGAACACAGCAGGCTCAGGCACTTGTCTGACTCAGAACAGACCTGGGCCTTTTGCATCTTCTAAAAAGTTGTTTCTGCTACGTCCTGGGGGAGCAATGTTGATGGAGCACATGCCCCTGGGAATGTGCCTTCAAGCCCACCTTGAGCTGACGGTGCAAAGCTGGCCAGAACGGCTACAGTTCAGGTTGCTGGCACAAATTCAACAGAGTGTTACCCAAATGCTACAGAAAGTGGCCAAGGTGATGTTGGGGAGCTGCAGAAGCAAGAGGGCAGCCAGGCAGCAACCTGCCAATGCAAGGAGACGGGTCCTCCAAAACTGCCACACCTCTCCTCTCTGCTCAATTCACTCACAAGGTGCAAGAGAGAATCCACATGCCCCACCAACCCTGACTGCCAGGCCACACAGGCCATAATTTGGTGCTGAACATTCCCAAACTGCTCTAAGGATTTACTGCTTGTTTTGTGAGCTCTTCTGCTCAGCTTTCTCCGTGCTCCCATCGCACCATCTTGTACACACGTGCAACTGGGAGAAACCTGCGCTATGCACGTGGAGATGTTTCCTCTGATACCACCATGAGTTCAGTAACGATACGTTTCATAGACGGGAACATGCTTTATGAGCTTTTAGAGGGCTCAGACCCTTGGATCTTGCTTAGCTGAATGGATCAGCTGCGTGGCTACCAGAAAGCCCTCGGGATTTTCCCTTTCATCTCTCCTCTCATCAGCACAAGTCACGAGAAGTGCCGAGGTGATGAGTAGGGAACACTGTTTCAGGCACTCGCCTTCTCAGCCTTTGCAAAACTGGCACGGATCTGGGGTTTCTGGGTGCCTGCAAGTTTTTCTAATTAAAGGAGGGTGTAAATTTAAAGTGCCATCTCTCTTCCTGAACAGCTCCACATGTGGACACCAAGCGCAGACCAAAACTATGTTGTTCCTGTCCAGCTCAACCCATCTTCAAAGGGGGCTGCGTATGTGTGAAACGAGCAGTTAATCACGGACACCTCCCGCGGACAGACAAACCATCAGCCTGCTCCTGGGAGAGATGAAACGAAACAGCCAGAGACCCTCTGAGGAAAGCAAGAGGGCTGAGATCTTGTGCTACAAACACGGGCCTGGAATGGGGTGTCTGGGGCTTGAGGCTCAGGTGAGCTCAGCCACTGACCCAGCAAGAAAAAATCTATTATCCCTCAGCAAAATGTCAACGTTACCCCCAGGAGAGGAAAGGTGAGGCTTGCAAACAATTCTCCAGGCAAGGATCAGCATCGACCATCGTGCAGCATCTCCACCCCCGGCATGGGTGGACATGTGCCCGGGGAAGAGCTGGGCACTGCTGCCTGCATCCAAGTTCAACATTCCTCATCCCAACCAGCGTGGCAAACAAACCGCAGCTGCTCCCAGAGCATCCTGCGCTCCTCGGCCATTGCTCTGAGTCACCGGCTCCATGAAACTCTGGTTTTTATAGGGAGATGAAAGTAACGAGTGACACAGGTTTCCTGCAATTTCTAGCTCTTGCATCACCAAAGAGATAATGTCTTTGGTGGTGCCTGGGGAATGGGATAATACAGCTGTGTAAACTGCGTGTGGGCTAAAGTATCTCAGGGCCGCATCCTCATCCCGACACTTCCAAATCAAAATAAAACCTCCCTGGAGGCAGCATCATTACAGAGAAACATTAAACCCGACTTGGCCCAGGAGAAGCAAATGAGTTCTTTTCATCAAAGCAGGACACTAGAAAATCCATCTTCACCTCTATCTCTAAGCAGCACGGACACCAAGTTCCCAGACACCAAGTTCCATGGCTTTGCCTTTACTCTGAAACTACAGGGAATTCATTTAATGGCTTTAATTAAAGCTATCCAAACTTTCTGCAAGGGACAGTGGGTAAAACTTGCACCTCAGATCTGTGGGTAGTTTTACGGATGTACGTTCAGCAGACACAAGGTGTGCTGAAATCCAACCATCCACGCGCATAAACGACGACCAACTTAACTTGCTAGAAAATCTCCTTCTGAAATACCCAAATTAATTCAAAACCCTGAGGTGACCACCTGGAAGGACACAAGGTACCATCTGGGCACACAGGGATGTCTCCATGGACTTTGAGTTACCCTGATTGCACCAAATCATACCAAAGGCTGAGGGACCTGGGGGTCTTGAGCCTGGAGCAAAGGAGGCTCAGGGGAGACCTTCTGGCTCTGCACAACTCCCTGACAGGAGGTTGGAGCCAGGTGGGGTTGGGCTCTTCTCCCAAGGAGCAACTGATAGGATAAGAGGAAACAGCCTCAAGTTGTGGTAGGGGAGATTTAGGTTGGACATGAGGAGAAATTTCTTCTCCAAAAGGGTTGTCAAGGCCTGGCCCAGGCTGCCCAGGGCAGTGGTGGAGTCCCCATCCCTGGAGGGCTTTCAAAGCCGTGGAGATGTAGTCCTGAGGGCCACGGTTTAGTGGTGCCCTGGCAGTGCTGGGGCAATGGTTGGATCCTAAAGGTCTCTTCCAACCTAAACGATTCAGTTCTATGAAATGAAGATCTGACCCACAAGTTGGTGGTACCTGCAGCTCAGGTCTTTGCCCATCAGGTTCCAGCACAGCCCGCACTGGCTTCACCCCCAGCACACCCCTCCCTGCCGGTCCAGCTGCCGAGGGAGACTCCCGCTGCCCAGGAAGACGTGTAGAGCTACATCTCTGCAGGGACATTTGGACATGGCTAAAAGTGGAGTCAACAGAGTCAGATTTTCAATGCACGGAGGGAACAACTTGTTCAGAGGAGCTCCAACCTTCTGCGCTCCCTGGCTTTGCCAACCTCAACCCAGAAGGCATCAAACTCACCCAGCAGCCAGTGATACCAGAGGAAAGCCTCAAGAGCAGGCGTGGTGGGAAGCCCTCGTTTCAGCCAGGAGAGCTCGCTGTAGCCGTCAACTGCAGCACAACCCTCCCCTCACCCCCAAGAACATGCCACCAAAGGCGACAGCCCACTCTCAGCCCCCTTCCACTCCTCAAATGGGCACGATCTGTCTTCACACATCTGTATCTGGAACTATTAAATGATTCTCTCCATAATACAAGTATTAAAAATTCCCTTTAAAAGAAGTTCATAATCTGCCATCTGTTTCCAGTTAGAATGTTCTGATTTCTTCTTTTTTTTTTTTTTTTTTGAAATGGAATATAAAACATTATTTCAAGGTCCCGTAATCTAGATGGTGGGAGGAGAGAAACCAATATCCAAATACCACCGCCACTGTCACCCTGCCGAGAAGCAAAGACCTGGTGAGAGCCAAGGCCTGGGAAGACGCAATGTGACCAGTCCAGATCAGGAATAAGGTACAGAAAATGTGATTAAACTTGGAAGAACTTTACCACCCCTTCAAGCCTTTACACTGAAACTGGATAAACCTCCAGCTTAAAGACATTTGACACGTATCAGTGGGCGAGTCCTTTGGCTTGGGCATCATTAATGGATTGTAATGGCTTTAATTCACTTTAGTAGCTACGTCTGAACAGAAATATAGAATCATCACTGGAAACACAGTAACAGCGCATGTTCAGGATCGTGTCACTGACTTCAGTAACATCTCTGGTTTATGGCTGGTCTGGCTCTTATTAGATGTAATGTCTTATACATACACATACGTGCAATCACATGTGCAACACATACTTCATCTCCCGTCCTTGCTTGGACCCGAATGCCGCAGCACAGCACCGAGCGAATCGCATCTGGAAAGTGCAGATGTTCTGAAGCTCTCGCAGCCTCGCCAACTCGTATCGTTTCACCGACAACAGCGTCGTAATTGATTTTTCTCTTCCAGCCCAAGCACCTGGAAATTCTGCTAGAGGACTGCAGACACAAAGGTTCTGATGGCGGAGAGATCTTGAAAATCAAATGCAAAATTCAAACAGAGAGAGAAAAAAAAAAACCAACCGAACCCAACCCTGCCCCAGAGCCCTAGGAGCCTAAGTACTCCACAACCTCTTCCCTTGGCAAAGGAAGGACCACATGTGGTGGATGTCAGCCATGTCATTTAATCCGTCTCTGGAAGGTGTTCATGTAGTGCGAGGAGGAGAGCGGTGTAAAGCCTACATGGTGCTGCACAGAAAATGAGACCTCAGCGTACCCTGGAAGGCTGGAACGCGGCAGAAACATCAAGGGCAGCCAGAACTGGTTCCATTCTCATTATACGTAAGCAAATCTTGTAACCTGGGGATCCAGTTTGTCATCTCTGAAGGTCAGCGCTTAGCGATACGCCCAAGGACACGTGGCCACCAAAGCCTACCTGCTCCCTGGGTCTCCCTGGCTTGGCCATGGTGGTTACTGTGGCAAACATGATACTCATGGCACCCAACAGGGCCATCGCCGCCGGGACAGCCCCACACACGTGGCACCTTCCACCACGAACCTGAAACCCAGCTGGAACCCATCCCTCTGGCACGGCCACAAGCTCTCTCCCCTCCCTGCCACCGTATCCTTCTGCCACGTGAGCAAATACACGCTGCTCTGAAACAAAACAGTGCTCTTGGATGGCCCAACTCACTCAAGCTCTTCCTGGCCGCAAAACCAAGCGCCCCAGTCAAGAGTGAAAATTAAGACGGACCTTCCTGCAGCATTTCTACAGCCACGGCAGCCCCCCGCATCCTGGGGGCCTCCCGCGCAAATCGGATTTCAGAGCTGGGCGCAAAACCTCGCTCTCAGGTTGAATCAGCAAAACCACCCTCAGCAGCAAAGGTGAGACGATGGGACAGCCCAGGACAGCTCTACAAGATGCCTCCAAGACACTCCGGACCCTCCTCCGTGGAAACCAGCACGTTTCCCGGCGGACAACCAAACGCAGAGGCACCAAAAATCAAAGGCTGCCCGTGTCCCAAATAACTACATTTTCTTTTCAATAATAATAATAATAATGATAATGGCCCAAACAACCCGCAAAGCCCAGGCTGTGGGTTCCCTCCAGAGTCCTGGTGTGCCAGCAGGATGACTGATGGTAAATCCCAGCAGCTCCAGGGCTCCGTCGCAGACTGCTGCCAGGCGGCTCCGCCTGTTGGAGTCACCCACGGTCCCCTTTCCAATTAATCAAGTTCCCATACTGATTAACAGCATGATTCATGTCTCTCGTTAGGCGCATTCTGTAACAAACAAGGCTGTATTTCAAGGCCGCTGGCTTAATGGTTAAAATAAATACCTTCCAAATTTCTATTTTCAAGTAGCTGAACCTTTTCCACCTTTACAACTAATTCAGACTTCCTCCAAATTATTTTTCTAAGTAATATAACAATTTGTTTTTCATTAGAGCTTGTCAAAGCCGGACTTGGGTTTATTTTGAGAGAAACCAGCGCTCTCCAGAAACTGTTTAGTACAATTTGAATGACGCCCAAAGGGGTTATTGCAGCCACAATCAAAATAGAGTTTACAGCGCTGGCTAGGGGTGACACTTTATTTAATGATTTAAAAAAAAAAAAAAAAAGAAAAAGAAGAGAACACTCCCCCTCCCCAGCCCCCTGAATCAGAAGCTAATTAAATGCACTCCTATGGCTAACAGTAAGTGTTTCTAAGTCACTCCGACTACTGCAGAATGCAAGGACTTAACTTGTCGCTAACTAATACCAGACACCATTATACGAGCAGCGTTATTTACTGGTTTGGGGTGGTATGTGCTGGTATTCTCGTGTCTGGCACGGCAGCCTCGCCTCGCAACAGATACTATCAAGCTGGAGGTGAAATCAAATATAGGCGTGATTAAACAGCTTGGGTTCTGCCTAAGTTAGATTTTTTTTGGGGGGGGGGGAGCGTATTTTGGGATTTAATTTAAGGTGGCTTAAATATAACAGAAAATCTACCCTGTAGCTCCTTTGATTTCACATTCCTTTCGTTTTGCTGTCAGGAAAAGCCGAGCTGGAGCAGCGCCAGGGGCTGGAGGATGAGTGTGGGGCAGGAGGACCCCTCGCCCCGCCACCGGGATGGGTGCCCAGGGCTGCAGCGCTGATGATTCATCTCCGTAATTCCCAGTCCAGCCCTTCAAGGATCCCAAAGAACCCTTTTAAAACGCTCTCCCCGCATCCTCCGCCTCGGACTTGAGTCCCAAGCAGATTTTTAAACAATCGAGCTGCAAAACTATTTTCTGTTGGGCGATCTAGCAGCGGAACTCATGTTCTGCTGTTCATTTTCCTGGGACGTTCTCTGCTCGTTGTTCCTTTGTAAACCACAACAAAATCAACAAAATTCGGGACTCGTGCGAGGGCTGAATTTCCTCTTTGTTTTTGCAGGGGCCAGCCCGAGCAGCGCTCGCCCACTTGCTCCCACCCTCCGGGGATGCTGGTGCAGGGGGACCATGGTCCCCAGCATCTCACCTCACAGGGGATCTGCAGAGCCTGGCCTGGGGATATCACCCGGAGGAATATTATCTGCAGCCTCTTTAATGGTCTTAACTCCAGGAAACTCCCGTTGATGATCTCCAAGGGAGAAGTGCAGAAAGGACACCGGAATTTTTCAGCTGCTGCCTCCCAGCAGCTCTGGGGCAGCTCCTACGGTACATGAGATGGTGGCTTTATTCTCACGCACAACATGTTCATACGGTAATGACACTTCTCTGCATCAATGAAGAAAACCAACTACGTGAGCGGTGCAAATCAGAGTCACTTAGGTTGGAAGAGACCTTTAGGATCGTCGAGTCCAACCACTAACCCAGCACTGCCCGGGCACCACTAACCCATGTCCCTCAGCACCACATCTCCATGGCTTGGAAACCCCTCCAGGGATG
>JAVSBS010016242.1:0-27744 GCA_033124195.1 Coracias cyanogaster | reverse complement strand
ATTGCAGGTGAGGTTGGCCGGGGCTCTGAGCAACCTGCTCGAGTTGCAGATGTCCCTGCTCCCTGCAGGGGGTTGGATGAGATGAGCTTCAAAGGTCCCTTCCCACCCAAACCAGTCCATGATTCTATGATCTCACCTGGAAGAGGATCTGCAAGATGCCATGTATGATGCACATCCGTCGCCCCAGGAAGAGGAAGAACGGCACCACCAGCTCGATGAAGTGATTGACCAGGGTCTCAAACTGATGAAACCACCACGGCGAGCGATGCATGAAGTAGGCGATGGGGTTGGGCACTGGCTGCGTCTGAAAGATCAAAGAGAAAAAGGATCAATTCCCCTCCAAGACTCATCACCGCAGGAGCTACAGAGCTCTTGGCCTTTTCCCTTAGTTCTTTCCCCAAGTTTGCTCACAGAAGAACCACCCTTTGCCTCCAGGCACTTATTTCAGTTTAGAGAAAATTACTTCATGCAATATTTTCATGCAAACCCGAGGAATTTTTACAGCACTCCATCTTTTAAAAAACCAAGAGTTTTCATTTTCTCTTTTCTCATCACAACCAAAACCTTAAAAAAAAAAAAAAAAAATCGTCAATTAAACCCGCTATTATTTAATAGTGAAATGTTACACATACACCAACGGATGTTCAATTGCTCCGAAGATCATCAGAGCAACTAAGCAGATACAGAAACGGAGAGAAAGATTTTCCTCAGGGTCACGCAGTAGGTCAAACAGAGCCAGGAATGGAAACCAGATTTCAAAACCTAGGAGATATTCTTTCAAAATGTTTAAATTTGAAATAAATGTGGTGGTGGAGCTGCTTTCCAAAATGGTAATTTAGGAGAGGAAAGTGTAATTCCTCTAAACATGCTATATTGGTTTAAGGTATTTACATACTGGCCTTGTGACAATATTATTCTTCTATCAGCCTGAGATTTTTTGACACTGGGAGATCTTCCATCCCGTACAATGAAGCTGCAAATTTGACAAAGGGAACAAAACCAAATCCTGATACATTAATAACTGCCACCCTTAAGAAACGCTGCAACTGCAGCAAAAAGAAGTGAACAATTCCCCTCAGCGTATCTGACAGGCTCGAATTCGTCGGTATTGTTTTAAAACGGACGGGGGGAAAAAAAAAAAGAGAAGGATGAAGATGCAAATTTTAATTGAGGGAGACACGACACATCTTTAAATTATTTGTAGTGAAATCAAAAATACAAACAAATCAGGGGAAATCCTGTATTGCGCATGGCAACCGAGCGCGCTTCCACTGCCAAATCCCACAACTATTGTAATTCCTTATTAGCAAAGCTGGGATTAATAAAGCTGTTGCTTTATATGGGTTTGAGGCTGCTGTAACCCCCCTTAGGACAGGAGACCGCATCCTTCCTTCCTCGGACACCGGCGCCGGATGGAGCTCTGTCGAGGTCAAGGAGCTCTGCCAAGGCCACTCCAGCAAGGTCAGGACTCCCCCCTCCCAGGGCAGCAGCTCCTCCGGGTGCCACCGAGGGTCCTTCCCCTCCATACGGGACCTGTTTCGAGTTAATCTGCTTGTTGGACTGCTCTTGAGCATTCCCAGAACATCAGGGAGGCTCACAAAGAGATTTTTTTGGGTTGTTTTTTTTTTTTTACCTTGATCTCAAGTTGCTGAGAAATGCTTTCATCCTCCCAAAAAGGCAGGTTGCTTTCTTGGCAGCTTTTGTTATTATTTTCTTTTTTAACCAAAACTGACCTAGATAGGATGAGGGGGAATGGTTTTAAGGTAGAAAAGGGTAGATTTAGGTTGGACATTAGGAGAAAGTTCTTTGCTATGAGGGTGGTGGGACACTGGAACAGGCTGCCCAGAGAGGTGGTGGAGGTTCCATCCCTGGAGATGTTCAAGGCCAGGCTTGATGGGGCTCTGAGCAACCTGAGCTAGGTAGAGATGTCCCTGCTTATTGCAGGGGGGTTGGACTAGATGGACTTTAGAGGTCCCTTCCATTGCTGTCCTTCACCTTATCAGCAATGACACCATCATGGTGTCACCAGGGGCAGGGTGAGAGAACTCAAACGATGAGCAAGACTGAAAGTCTACAACGGCATCAAGACACACCACGGACAACACGCGGTTCCTCGGCGTTTCTTTTGACAGCAGGAAAGAAATGAATTTGCAACGAGCGATGCTGCTGATGGAGCTTCTGGGGTCACTGTCAGAACGAAGCCTTCCTCCCCACCGCCGCAGCTGCTTCTCCGGCGTGTAAACCTTGAGTACGTCAAACACGCGGTGGCGGAGAAGCGATTTGCACGTCTCGGAAATTTGTTCAAGGGCTGCTGGAGGAGGAGAGCTCTCTGCGTGTGTGTGTTCCTCCCAATGCCTTCCAGATGCTGCGAGCAGGTTTCCCGGGGAGAAAGCCGTGTTTTCTCGGGAAGGGGCGGTGAGGCAAGAGCAAAGACCCAGAGCAATGTGGGAATGGCTGAACGCAGGCACCTGTGATGCTGGAAAGCTGGCTGGTTTCTTTCTGTGCCCCAGTTAAGTGCTGGAGCATCCGACACCCCCTTCGGTGGGTCCTGCTGTGCAGCACCCAGCTGGGGATGGGGGTAGAGCACCTGGAGCACATCACGGGGGGTTAGGGATGAAACCTGCCCAACAAGGCGTGCCCGGTGCTCTCCCGGTGTAATCACACCTGACGGAAACATTGCGGTGCTGTCGGAGCCTGGGAAGAGGGAAAAACATTCCAGCATCCCTCCACCCGGCTCCTTTCGCTGGGGAATTTGAGCTTTACGCTTTGCTTTGTGGCTGCTTTGCAAGAAGCATCATCCAAGCCAGGAGTTCCCCTGCATGGACAACGGTGACCTCCTGACACACACAGAAAATCGCAGCTCCAAGTCAGATGCAACTAAACAAACAAGCCCAAGGAGAGAGAAACAGAGCAGAGCCCTTGTCTCCAACAAGCCCCGCTCCCGGACACCGCTGAGAGGCATAAAATGTTTTTAAATAAAAAAACGATTAGCAAAAACACGGCTTTATGTGTCAGCACAAGGTGCAGTATAATAATAAACCTTCTGCCTCCCTCACACCTCCGGCAGCCGGCGAAACACGGCGCTGCAAATGCCTTCTGAAATCAAGACGGGGGAAAATTAATTCCATAATTCATGGGGCAGATTTGTAAGGTGTGACCGCGGGCGACGCGCGGCGGGGGCTGCCGAATGAATTCTGGGTCGCCAGCTAAGGCATGTTCTCTGGCTTCTATCTACCAGGTTTTATGAGGGCTGGTAACAGATTCTAAAAATATGCACAATAAACTGTTTTTTTTTTTTTCTCCCTAAGGGGTCCACGGTTTAATTATGTTCTTAGTGAGAACCATTAAAGTGCTAAGTACCTGAAGACTCCTAATTTACTAAACTATACGCTACTAAAACCCAACAGAAGGCTATTATACACCAGAGTCAACGCTCTTCTCTGGGACTGTAAATGCACACGGGCTCTCCTCGCAGCCTCCCTGTTGGTGTGGCATTACATAAACTCCGGCCGAGTATTTAATCCCGGTGTTAGATACCCCAGCTCAGGCCAGGCAAATCTCCAGGCTCTCCTACACGTGTGCATGAAAACAAGTCCCACATTGTCCTCGAACAACCCGCTGCTCAGACAGGGCTGGGGATACTGTTGTTATATGCTGTGAGAGGCACAACTCCTGGGCAAGTCATGGTGTGGTGTGAAGCTGGAGAGTAGGGAAGACCTTGTCCTCTCAAGATCACAAATGAGGAGGAGCCCAGAGATACATCAAGAAAGTTTCATCTTTTGCAGTGATGGGTTTTTACCTTTACTTCACAATTATAGACAGGTTTAGGTGGGAAGGGACCTTTAAAGCTCATCTAGTCCAATTCCCCGCAGTCATCAACTAGATGTCAACTAGTCATCTCCAACTCCAGCAGGTTGCTCAGAGCCCCGGCCAACCTCACCTGCAATGGTGCCAGGGATGGGGCAGCCACCACCTCTCTGGGCAACCTGCGCCAGGCTCTCACCACCCTCAGCATCAACCATTTCTTCCCTCTCTCTAGTCTAAATCTCCCTCTTTCAGCTTCAAACCATCCCCCCTTGTTCTGCCCCAACAGGCCCTGCTCAAAAGATTGTCCCCATCTCTCTGACAGGCCCCCTTTAAGTTCTGAAAGGCTGCAAGGAGCCTCTGTTGTATCTGCTCACTCATCTGAGCACCTCAACAGCTCAAACTCACAAGGCATCTTTCAAAAAACAGTAGCAAGTTATGAATGAGTCAGTTCCAAAAAGGTGAACACGAAATCCATCATTCTACCTGTTTGTATAAAATGAGTTCAGATTATCTATTGATTCAGACATCTGAAAGTACACTTGCCATTAATATTACATCAAGACTAAGGACAACCTTTCCAAACGTCACCAGGTTGCCCAGCGCAGAAATCTGGCTTGGTGAAAAACAAAGCAGGTCATAAATAGTCCTATACCCTCTCAATACTATCATTTTCCCATTGAAAGGCACCTACTTAACCAAAATATTCAAATCTGAATGCACTTAATGGCAGAAAAATCTTGAAAAACACAAGGAAATGGAACAACAGCACATGTGAATAAATGATAAGAGGAAGCGATTATTTGGTCAAAAGAAATAGGATTAACTTGGTGCGATGGACACTTCAGGAACCGCTTACGGGCACTGGAGCCTCCAACCATTGAAAGAGAGAAGGTGTGAAGCATCATAGACCCATTTATGTTGGAAAAGACCTTTAAGATCGTTGAGTCCAATTGTTAAAAAAGAGCCATATCCTGGAAAACCAGGCTGAGAGGTATTATCAGATGTTTTCCTGAGTGTTTGTGGAAGGTGCAGATGATCTGTAAAGCACAGTCCTCCAGCTTCCCAAGGCACTGAGTGATGAAACTCATCTTCTCGGCTTCAAAGAAAAGCGCTCAGTTCTCTTGTACTTTGGACCACGGAATACAAAGGCTTCTCCATTGCAGAGCATAATTTGATCAACATGATCCAACCGGCTGTTTCTCTGCCAGTCTATTCTGCTTCAGATCTTGACCCTTCCTCCTTATGCATCTGCTGATCAAAGCTTCGCTTTCCCAAACCCGAGCAGCAACAGCTTCCTGGCCCCGTGCAGAAGAGCAAGAGGCAGCAAGCAGAAAGGAGATAAACTGGGTCACTCCCAGCTGCTGGGAAGTGTGGGAAGACGCGTCTTGACTGGACTTGGACCACCTCGTGCTGTTCCGTAACCAACGACTCCTGCAAACGCCCTTCTTCATAACAGGGGGAGATTACGGCGAGCTGCTGCTTCCTCACCGGTGAGGTTTGTGGTAGGCGCTCAGCAGCCTTGATGGATGACCGACAACGGCGATTTTGCACAAAGATACACATGTAGGCAAGGGTTTTGAAAGGAAACGGAGCAGACAACTGCTTGGCCTCTTGTGTAAATCCCCGCGGTGCCTTGTGCTGCGTGTATTTTATTCGTGCGCACAAGGTCCATGTGCACGCTGCTAACACGCAGGGCTAACCAGTTAAAAATAGGCCATTTCAAAGTTCCCAGTTATCAATACGATTCCAATGAACATAAAATCACAAGGAAAAAAAAAAATGAAGAAGTTGTATCTGCCTTAAGAGATCTAACGTCCGGGTGAGTCACAAAGGGTCGGCTCTTCAGTAACGCAGTATCAAAATAACGGAGTCTTGATAGATCTATTAAAAAGAAATGTTACCTCTACGTTCTTGCTGGGCAGAGCTTCCCTTGTCCACTCAATAGTAATATTCAGTTCATAGAAAAACACGCTGGAATCTGCCTGCTTTAAGACAGCAACCCAAGCCAAGGAGATGTGTGTTTGACTCGGTGCCAGCACGACCATAAAATGTTGGCAATTTAGTAGAGACGTAGTGCCGCGCCACTCTCCCAAAGGACCTAAATAAACTTCAGATGTAGAACATATATTTTTACTTTTTATATATATAAATCTGCTGTTTCATTTTTAACTCCTTTCCCCAAGCCGTCCCTCCGTCTAAGGCTTTTCGAAGCTGAAACAGGTCCCTGCTTCTCCCGGCCGAGCGAAGCCTCAGCAATGAAAAGTTAAAAGCATGAAAAATCAGAGAAATGATTCACGTCTGGGCGTTGGGTTTCTTGGGGAATGATGGCTGCACATGTGGCTACAGACGCCGGAGGGGAAAGGGTCTTGGGAGAAACTTCTGCTGTGCAATTTCATGCCTTGGCCTTATAAAACATCCCCAGGAATATTTTTTTCCTGTTCACAAAGTCCCACTTGCAAAGTCACCGGCGTAGGTGAAACTTTCCTGCCGCAGAAGCCAAGCTTTGCTGGTGATGAGTCAGCCCCGATGGACACCAGCAGGAGCGAGGAGGTACTTGAGGAGGGGTACACCGCAATGACGGATTTCTGAATCCCACCAAGCTGGGTGGGGACAGAAGGATCTACAGCTGCGCTGTTTGCTTTTCCAGACTGCACCCTACCTCCTGGTCAGAGCCATCCTTCTCCAGTAACAAAGACCACATTTCCACAGCCCACAGCATACCTGTTTATTGACACTGCTCCTCCATAGCGTGCCTCCGAGCCGCTCGCTGTACGTACAGTTAATTGTGGATGGATTACAGATTCACCTATTTATTCTGTACATTCTTGGAGGGGTCCAGAGCTAAAATTACACACGGAACTGCTGAACTGCTCAGGCTATTTATTTGTTCAAAATCCCTTAAAAATAATTAGCAGGGCCTGAAGCAGACATCTTGGCTCTGGTGGGGCCAGAAGAAGCTGTTGTGACCAACTGTGGGTCATTTCTGCCTTTGGGGAGAAGGTTTGTTTATTAAGAGCACCAGAGATGGGTCACGTTTGGTTCAGGGAGTGGACTAGACTGGAAGGTACGTCTGTAAGAAACAACAGCTAAGGGCAACACATGCTTACCAAGAAGGTCCCATCCCAAAGGCAACGGGGCAGCTGTAGGAATCCTTCCCCAGGTTTGATATCCAGTTGTCGTCAGATGGTGCTTTCTCATACTCCAAGACTTTCTGACACAGAAACGGGTTCCCTGGCCCGGGGCTCTCAGACGGAGCTCACCGTCCCCAGCGGATCACGAGGCAGGTCGCTCACCAATATTTTAAATTGCCATTTAAGAGCATATTGCAAATGTGATCCTTTAATTGGTCACTGTTATGGCTCTCTATTAGAGAAGACAAGTTTTTCCACACGAGGTAAGCCCTTGCGAAAGCACAGAAAATGTTTAAAAACAACCCAGCCCTGATATATTTATTATATATTCCTCTATATATAAATAATTTCATGAAAAGGAACGTACTGAGTGGAAACTCCATTTAAAATGTGATCCCAGATGGTGGCAAAGCTCTAAAATTGCAAGGCAACATGTAAAGAAAGATTAACGACCTCAAACAGGCACAAATTTATGAGGTGAAAGCCCCTGTAATCCTAGAGAAAAATGATACCAAACGTTAGACCAGACAGCTAGAAAATACCTCTGCTTAGTTCATGTGGCCTCTGCCATTTTACATTTTCTTTTAATACACATGACTTGGGGGTTCATTGAGTCTTTTCTCCTGCAGGCCAGAGGTATCGCTTTGGTACATGAGCATGATGATGGATTTGCCAGCTCCCACCAGGTACCCCCGTGTGAGCAGCTGGTAAATCAGGTAACAGGAAACATCCCGGGAACACGCAGCTGAAAGGAGAGAAAACGGAGCCAGGACATCGTGTCAAGCATTTATCATCGCCGCAAGACCCAAAGCTCCACCATCAAGCGGACTGGGATGACAGTGCTCAACAGTTCCAACATCAAAGCGAACATAGTTCCTTATTCTGGCCAAATATCATAGAATCATAGAATGGTTTGGGTTGGAAGGGACCAAAAAGGTCATCTCGTTCCAAGCCCACGCCATGGCAGGGACACCTCCCACTAGACCAGAATGCTCAAGGCCCCATCCAGCCTGGCCTTGAACACCTCCAGGGATGGAGCATCCACAACCCTCTGGGCAACCTGGGCCAGGGTCTCACCACCCTCAGGGCAAAGAATTTCCTTCTAATATCCAATCTAAATCTCTCCTCTTGCAGTACACAACATTTTGAAAGAAAGGATGTCAAATATGTCATCTCAAAGAGCATGGGTCACCCCAGTGACCAGCATCTTCCATGCTCTCAACTCTAGCTAGGACCTAATGGGACCATCTGGTCCCATTTCCCTGAGATCTCTGGCACCTCAAAGACCCCCTTGATAATCCTGCCCTGTTCCTCCCCTCTGTGACCTCTGCAAGATCACTCGCATGGTCTTCTCGGGACCATTTGACTACCATATTTTTCTGTGAGAACTTTCAATGAACAGGGATTCTCCCACCTTTTTAGCAGAGCTCCTGGCACGCTCTAGTTGATAACGCAGCCGTGGAACGATATCAAAATTGGTGTTTTTAAACCAGTGCAAACAATGGGATATTGAGAGAACCCCCCAGAGCAGGACAGGCCAGCACAGACCCAGCGCTGCCGTCACGCAGGGCCGCTCTGCTGAGCTCACCATTTCAAACCACGGTTGTTCTCTGGTAGCCCTTGGACACAGGAGATGAGCAGGGAGCTTTGGACAAGTACAACCTGACCGTGCAACTGGGACAAGGACGCACCAGCCAAAAGCTACCCCAGGTCTCTTGCCCGCTGCTTTGCAAACCCAGGTCTCTGTGTCCTTCAGCCCTAGGCTGTGATGGTGTTCTGCTGCCAACAGTCAACTACCAGAGGGTCAGAAAAGTGTTTAAAATTGAATTTCAGTACTAAAAGTAGAAATCACAGGCTGCCCTAACGAGCTGAAGATGAACCTACAGCATAGAAAATGGTCAGAAGAGAAGGAGGAGGAAAAAACTATCCGTTATGTCAGAAAAGAAGGCAAGCTTGCATTCAGTTAGGAGAAAGTCCATATCCCCAGAGCTCTTCCTGCTGAAGATCTACAGGCAAATCATCTTCTAGGTCTCTTGGTACAGATCTGCTACGTCCAGCTGAGAAGAAGGCAGTAAGGGGAGCTACCCTGCTGAGGAGAGTGCTCCTCTGCCATCCCTGTGAGCACACCGTGGCAGCTGCCAGCTTATTTCCAGCCTTTCTACTCTCATCCGAAAGGTGCCAGCGCTCCTCCCTTCCCAGCGTGGGTTTCCTGCAGCAGGGAAAGCCCCGGATACAGATAGATGGAGCTGGCAGGGTCACATCATCCTCACGGATCTGCCCCAAACAGCAAGTTCTTTCCCAACCAGCCAGTCCCCATTTTCCATCGACACCAAAGACCCTCGCGATGCAGCGTGGTCCCTTCTCTCTCTCTGGGCATGTGCTTTGAAGGGCAAAACCACTGCTTTAGAGAGAGGGTTGAAGAACATTTTTCTGAACATCTTCCCAACTGCTCAGGTGGCCCCAGGGCTTTAACCTACTCTAAAAACTTACCGTGGCTGCTCTCCCAAAGGTCTATTACTTCATTTTTTTTTCCCTTTTTAAAAGTCCACTGCTAAAACCAGGAGCCTATCTCCTTCAGAGGGCTTTTTTTTTTTTGGTGCACGCTCATAAATACGACGTTCAGCACCAGGCCAACGAACACACGGGCAAAACCCGCGGGCGGTGAACGCCAGCAAAGCCCCCGGCTCGTGCCTGTGTTTGGATTAGGCAGTTTCGTGGCCTGGACGTTTACAGTTGGGTTAGGTTGGGTTTGTTGGGTTTTTTTTTTCCACAGCTTGAGACAAACAGTGGGATCTTTCATAAAACGTGTTCATAAAGGGTAAATTGTGCCATTAGGAACCGACTACCTGGACGGTCATTTGAATTCTCCCAACTGGAACGCCACCGCGCTCCACGCCAAATCCAGCGCCGGGGGCAGGAGGGGGAACTCGGCCTGCCTCGTTTAACTCTCCAGCTGCCTGAGAGACCGAGGATGCTCGCCATTACCTGTCTCAGATGTGGGCATTTCAACCAACCAGCTGGTTTGAGCAGTTGTTGAAGATCATAGAATCATTAAGGTTGGAAAAGACCTCCAAGATCACCAAGTCCAACCATCAGCCCAACACTACCATGACCACTAGACCATCTCCTGAAGTGCCACGTCTACATGGTTTTTGAACACCTTCAGGGACGGGAATCCTACCACTGCCCTGGGCAGCCTGTTCCAATGCTTCATCACTCTTTCAGTAAAAAAAATTCCTAATATCCAATCTAAACCTCCCCTGGTGCAACTTGAGGCTGTTTCCTCTTGTCCTGTTGCTTGTTCCTTGGGAGAAGAGCCCGACCCCACCTGGCTCCAACCTTCTTTTAGGGAGGCGTTGAGAGCAAGAAGGTCTCCCCTGAGCCTCCTTTTCTCCAGGCCGAACAGCCCCAGTTGAATATACAGACAAAATAACGTGGTACACCTTATTCCTGTTCTCTAGAAACAACATCAACATAAACACCATTTTTATGCCCGCTCTAGCCCACAACATTTTACACGTTCAACTGTCCCTTTCACTGGACATTTAGTGATGTTCACGTGAAGGTCACTTTATTCTGCTAGAGGCACCAGCTCCACAGGACATGCTGTGGCTAATTCTGGAGAAACTCAGGCCTGAGTCCCCTGTTCATCTAAGAGCATTTATGGAGTAGGATGGAATAAAAGGGAATTTGGAATAAAAGAACAAGAAAGCAGGAAAAACCAAGAAAAACCAGGTGGCTGTCCCAAAGACACAGCCAAAACCTTACTACTGTTTTAAGCTTTCTCCCTAACAACAAAGGAGGCAGAATGAAAGAATTTAGGACAAGAAAAATAATTCACTAGAGAACTTTTGCCCATGAGCAGTCGGTGCAAAAACTCTTTCACTGCTCGGATGAATCCAGCGGCCAGTTCTCCTGTGTCTCACCACCCAACCGCATCTCTACAGCCATTGACATGGGCACTCTACCTTCTTGTGCGGAAATCAGATCAATAACTTCGGGGTTTTTTTTCATTAAAGGGTTAAAGTAATGACTTGTGACAAAGTCATGACAATTTGCTAGGAAGTAATACACACACAGTGACATAGATAGAAATATTCAATTCTGCTGATGCCAGGAAACAGGCTCGGGCATCTCTGGACGTCTGGATACAAAAGTGTGCTTGTTATAAATGGCCTCATCCTGCTCAAGGCCTTCCTTGGGTAAAAATAATAATTACCTATACTTTTAAGGACAATTTAGGAATGGAAAGTTCTACAGTACACTCCTAATAACTCCGGTGGTTTACCTTCCAGCACAAAAACGCGACAGAATTGAGGTAGAACATGCCGGAGTAGCTCGTTAACCGAGAGGGACTTTCGGTTGCCTGCAGCGTTGGGTGACGTCTCTCCTACCAGCACCAACCACACCAGCACATCTGAAGGTTCAAATCCTTTTGCCTCGAGGCCCGTCAAGGACTGTGCTTGTGTAACCGCCTTGCTTGTTTTGTAAGCGCTGCTTGTTTCTATGCTTCCCTTAAAAAAAAAAAAAAATCTACAAATTCCACAGACAGATAAATTCTACCCAATAAATGTGTCGCTCCCCTCTCCCTGTGGACATAATAATGCCCTCACACTTGTCCCGAGTTGGAGAGCTTGCACATCATCGTTATAAATAAGACTGCCGACCTAAGCCAAACGCCTCGTTTTTAATAAAGCCTTTTACCTCCTTTCCTAATGCCAAACGCGGGCGCTCAGAGCCCCAGCACGCGAGGGATGCCAGCCGCTTCTCCGGCTGTGCCGCCGTGCCCGTGCCACCGCCGTGGTTACCCGGGCTGGGATTTGGGGCTGGATTTCTCACATATTCCCCTACCACTGGCACCAGCCCGGCACCCCCGGGACAGACCCACGCGCCCGCCCCAAACACTGCGCCCATTGACGCCGCGGGGCTGGGGCGGCAGAGGCAAGGAGGGGAGGGGGGATGTGTTTGCCTGATGAAGTTAGGTTCTCGCTGGGTATTTAATATTCCCCGTCATGCAGGCCTGTTTCTCCTTGAGCCTGCCTGTCAGTTAAACCCGGGGATGTTTATTTTAACGGCCACTTGTGGTCAAGGCTGGTGCCAGTTGTACGGCATCGGTTACGCAGATTTAACACTGGGGACTCGGCCCCCGGCTCCCTGAGCACGGAAGGCAGCCAGGGCTGCCCCGGCCTAATGTGAAACAACTGAACCCTTCCAGCAGTCCCCGCTCCAGCTTTAACCCTTGCTGGGCAAGAGCCGGGTTGTCTCACCCATGGCTCAGCCATCCCAGCAGCCACAGATGTTGTCCCTGCATCCATCTCTCAAGGGTCTTGTCCTCTCTCCTGCTCCCCAAACCCTCCGGGCAACAAAAAGTCTGGTTGGGGTGATGATCTGAAAGCTGCAAGAAGCAGCAGAAAATGTATTTGGATCCTTAAAGAAGCAGTTCCTGGGGAGAAGAGGATTTCTGTCTCTATTTATCTCCTTATTAGACATCTAGACAGCTTCTCCTCCACTTTGCAATCATTTCCTGGGCAGGTTTTCTTAGAGAAGAGCTCTGATCTCCATGAGCCCAGCCGGGTTACGTTGCGAGCAAGCCTTGACTCTGTTCCCACTAACAAATTCTTGACAAATGAACTTGGGATTTGAGCATTGCAGCGCTTAGATTTTCTCTGGAATTCACCATTAGCAGGTTTCTGTCCATTTTTGTCCCACATAGTTATTAACAGTATCGATGATCATCACGTTAAAAGCACTTCCACAGGCTGATGTTTCTCCATGGAAAACGTATCTGCCCCTTGACATGGAGTCATCCAGCAACACGTCCAGCTTCGACACGTGCTTGAGATGGGGAGCAGACCGGCGCGGGAGCGGTGGCCTGGCAAAGGGCAGCGGTGGCAATTTTTGTGAGCTCACACAGGATTGAGAGCTGGAGCTGCTGGTGTGGCGAGACCACGGCAACTCAGCGCAGGTCCTCTGTAGTCCTCTCGCTTTCCTCTCTTCCCGTTTGATCAATGGCAAGAAGCCGCCTTCCCTCTCCGGTGAAAGACCGGCTCCCCAGTAATGATGTCCAGCTGCACTGACAAAAAGTGATTGCTCATCAGTTTGGCTGATGACTTAATCTGGGGCTGATTAGCATCTTGGAGACTGTCCAGACGATCAAAAATGATGCATAATTTTGCTGCGGGATGCAGTTTATTTAACATTTTAGCATCTTCCCGGCTCTTATGTAGCAGCAGGAGCTTGAGTTGTGATGGATGTTCGCTCTCCACGAGGCTTCGTTTTGGGGAGGAAGGGTGCGTTGAAGCCAGACTCGTGTCGTAGGAAGGAGGGTGTGAGCTGGAATGGTTTGGCTTCATGTCACCAGGTCACAGCTGCAGGGGATGTGCCAGCGGCTGGAGCTTCACTGGGTGGTGGTACAGAGCATCCCACGCTTGCTCTGGGCATCACAGAATCATTTGGGCTGGAACAGAACTTTAAGATCATCAACTCCAACCATTCCCCCAGCACGGCCAGGGCACCACTAACCCATGTCCCTCAGCACCACATCTCCACAGCTTGGAAACCCCGCCAGGGATGGGGACTCCACCACTGCCCTGCCCAGCCTCAAACAGCCCTTCACAACCCTTGCCAGCAAGAAATTGTTCCTCATGTCCAGCCTAAGCCTCCCCTGGCACAACTTGAGGCCGTTTCTTCTTGTCCTGTCACTTGATCCTTGGGAGAGGAGCCTGACCCCACCTGGCTCCAACCTCCTTTCGGGGAGTTGTGGAGAGTGAGAAGGTCACCCCCAGGCCTCCTCTTCTTCAGGCTGAACACCCCCAGGTCCCTCAGCCACTTCTCACCCGACTTGTACTCTAGACGTTTCACCATCATGTTGTCCTGGTCAAGAAGTGTGGCTTGCTCTGCTCTGCTCCCAGCCTTGGCTTCCTTGCTGTGGTGAATCCCAGGCAGACTAAATTAGCCCCCTGGGGTTGTCCAGCCCTTCCAGCAAACCTTTTCTTGCAGAGCAAGATGGGCAGGGTGGTGGTCCCTGCCCAGCAACCTCTGCCAAGCCCAGACGATGCATCGACAGACCAAATCACAGGCAATCCTGCTTTGAAGGTCATTTTGGGGTGCTTCTCCTACTGGGATGGGAGTTTCAACGAGGCTCCTGTGCAGCCAGGAGCATCAAGAGGCTTTGGCTCATGCAGGGCCCATAAATCCATAAAACTGCTGCTGATTTATGATGGCATCAACAGTTCCTCGCTTTCTGCTTGTCTCTGCTGCCCCAGCCCTGCCAAACGCTGCTCATTTGCATAATCCTCCTTCCCATTAATGAGCCTCTGAATCATATCTGCTTCCTCTCAGGCTGGTGGCCTTGTGCTCCAGCTTGGGCATGGGCTGCCAGCCCCTCTCTTCAACCACGGCCCTGGCCAGCAAAGCTGCTGGTGTGGAGGGCGGTGAGAGCCGATGGCAGGAGGATGCTTCCCGACCCTGGAGCCTACGCAGCCAACCCGGAGCAGACACTTCTAAAGGCCTAACTTGACTGTGACGAATCCCAGCCCACAGAGAAAGGCACCTGGTAAGACCAAGACAATTGTAATAGCCTCTGGATTTAAAAACTCTTCAAAATATGAGGTGTTCGACTTGCCTTTCAAATTACAGCAGAAAAGACTTCCAGTAGAATTCATTACCTGGATTAGACACACCGTGACATGCTTCTGGAGCTGGAGACCTGCCCCAGCTGCGGGACAGGCTGCCAAGCCCTGGTGCTTGGTGGCTATCAGACCTGGGGATGTTGCTCTGGGGCTGGCCCATCTTGGTTCTAGTTTGGAGCACCAGGACACCATCTCATAGAGTCATTTTGGTTGGAAGAGACCTTTAAGATCATCAAGTCCAACCGTTCCCCCAGCACTGCCAGGGCACCATGAAACCATGGCCCTCAGCACCACATCTCCATGGCTTGGAAACCCCTCCAGGGATGGGGACTCCACCACTGCCTGGGACAGCCCTTCACAGCCCTTGCCTCCCGTGGTGCAACTTGAGACTGTTTCCTCTTGTCCTGTCACTTGTTCCTTGGGAGAAGAGCCTGACCCCACCTGGCTCCAACCTCCTTTCAGAGAGTTGTGGAGAGCCAGAAGGTCTCTCCTGAGCCTCCTTTTCTCCAGGCTCAACATCCGCAGGTCCCTCAGCTGCTCCTCACCACACTTGTGCTCTAGACCCTTCCCCAGCTTTGTTGCCCTTTTCTGGTCACGCTCCAGCTCCTCAGTGTCCTTCTTGGAGTGAGGGGCTCAAAACTTGACCTGGAGGTGTGACATTCTCTCTCTGCATAGGGTCCAACACCTGTGACGGCATGTCCCAACATTGTCACCATGGGGTCAAAGCAAACCTCAGTAGCGGAGCTTCCCAGCATGCCTCCCTGGATGGCTGCAGGCTCTTGGGAGATGCTCCAAGCCGAGTGGTGAACCTCACGGCACGGATTTAATTTGCTCCCCGTCAGTTCTGCAAGGCGAGAAGCTCAGTGGTGGCGTAAGCTGCAAAGCTCTCGAGAGAAGCTTTTCCACATGCCGTGCTCTGATCGACCCCGAGCCCGCTGCGCGCTGCGCTCCACGTGCTGGTGGGTGTCAGGAAAGGAGCAGGTTCTTTGTTTGTGCTAATTTGTTGCTTTGTTTTCTGCCAGCTCATTTAATTGTAATTAAAACCCAGCAGCCAGCGGGGAAGGAGCGTGCAGGCACCGAGGAGCTGAGCTGAAGTCAAGGGAGCGGTTGGTTTTCAGGCCCCTGCCGCGTTGCCCTTGGCTTCCCTTTCTGGCAGAATCGCAGCCTGGTTTGGGTGGGAAGGGACCTTTAAAGGTCATCTTCTCCAGCCCCCTGCAGGGAGCCGGGACATCTTCAACTAGCTCAAGTTGCTCGAAGCCCCAGCCAACCTCACCTGGAATGGTTCCAGGGATGCAGCATCTACCCATCTGCATCCTCTGCATTTAAAATTGACGCCTGTGCTGCTTCCCCGGTTGTTTTCTTCTCTCGGTGACAGTGAGTGGGGACTGATGGCTGCCAGTTTGTCAGGCAGGTGAGAGACAATGAAAAATTCATACTCTATTTATACCCTCTGCAGCCTGCCTGGCTCTTTCCCTTCCATAAATAGGCTGAAATTTGCTGCGGGGTCCTGGCTGGGTCATCATTAAATGCTGGGGCTCTGGGGTTCTTCCCCAACTCTCGAGCTTGGGTGCAGGTTCAGGCCACGTCCTGAGGGAGCCCCATGCAGCGTGGAGGAGCTTATGGAGGCACTGCTGCCTCTCCAAGGTGTCCTCACGTGGGCTCTGTGTGAGGGATTAGGCTGCTGCTCTCAGATCCAGGCACAATTCCCAGCTCTCCGGCTGTACAACAGAGACAACGGTGCTCTCCGACCTTGCAAGGGTTTTGCAAGATAAATCTATTAAAGATTTAAAGACGCCAGCTCACAACTACTCAATAAACCTCTGTTGATAATAAGGAACCAAGTGGGTCTTAGATAATGTTAAGGGTTTTTTTTGCTTTAACCCCTGAATCTCCAGCATAAAGAATGTAAAATCTGATTTATTCTTATTTCCTGCAGAGCAGGAGCCCTCCTCCACCCGGTTTGCTCCAAAAGCAAATATCCGAGGGATGATTGGGCAGCACAAGCTGTTGGAGCAGAAGGAAAAATGCAACGAGATGGAAGGAGGGGGTAGCAAGAGGTACCGTTGACGGTGAGTGTCACCTCCCGCTCCCCAGCGCCGACCCGCGGGACCACGGCTCGGCACACGTATTTCCCAGCGTCTTCCTGGCGGACTGACTTGAGGGTCAACTTGTTCTCGTTGCTCAGGACCTGGAAGAGAAGAGCCGGTTGCTTTCAGCAGGCGTGATGAGAAGGAGAACAAGAGAGGGCAACCTGGAGAAGATGAAGTGGATGAGCGGAAAGTCTGACATGGTGTGGAAACAGCAGTTACTGCTTTCGACCCAGGAATAAAGAAAGGACCCAAAGGCTGCCAGGATTGACTTGGGGCTTTCAAACCCTGAAGGAGGTTCAAGCCCTCAGAGGGGTCTATCAGAAATACGGGGACAATCTTTTTAGCAGCGACAGGACAAGGGGGGATGGTTTGAAACTAATAGAGGGAGATTGAGGCTAGACAGAAGGAAGAAACTGTGGATGCTAAGGGTGGTGAGAGCCTGGCGCAGGTTGCCCAGAGAGGTGGTGGCTGCCCCATCCCTGGCACCATTGCAGGTGAGGTTGGCCGGGGCTCTGAGCGACCTGCTCTAGTTGCAGATGTCCCTGCTCCCTGCAGGGGGTTGAACAGATGACCATGAAAGGTCCCTCCCATCCAAACCAGTTTGTGATTATATGAAATGGTGGGAAACCGACCTGAAGAGCTGGCAGCCACCGGGGAGCCGGGTTTGGAGAGCCAGGAAGATCTCATCTGCTTTTGGCAAGGCTACAGGCTGGCTTCAACGTGGCTGCTGGCCATGCTGCCCTTCTGCCCCGGCAGCACAATTAGTGGCTTTATTAAACCTTGAAAACTGCTGAAGCAGAAGGATCTGGCTGAGGCCGTCAGCAGAATCCTGGCACTGGTGGCATTTAAAAACCATGGTAGGTCTAAAACAAAGAGCAGCTTTTGGAGCAGTGCCTTTCCGTGCTGGAAACGGGAGCCTGGGGCATAATTTTTCCTTGTTGCCCTTGTCTCTCTCCCCCAGGACTGTGCAGCTCATCACATCTCCCCCTTCCAGCACCCGCTTGCTTGGTGAGCCCCTGGCTCTGATGGGTGCTGATGCCTCTGGGAACTAGTGATCATGCAAAGCCCTGGGTTGTGGTTGGACATGGATCTTGGGGGACCCCAACCTGGCTCTGAAAGCTGAGGGGCAGGGAAAAAAGCATCTCTGATGCCACATCCCACTGCCAATGGGCTTTACAAAGCAGCATCCCCTGCCAGGACCGCAGGTGGAGATGGAGGTTGCTCTGCTGACCAGCAGAAGCACCTCCACTGGGTTTAACCTGCCCTGAGATACTGAGAGTCAACTCGAGGGAGTCAAGTACAAAGGAAAGAGGCTGCTCTGCTTGCGTGCTGGCCCATGAAGATCAAGAAGGCCTTGTCCTCAGTTTGAGAGGACTCCAGCAGCTTTGAGAAAATGAAATTGCAGCCTACAGTGTCAGAACGTTGCCTACAAATGATAATAACTCAGAGAAACAACAACTGCAGCTATGGCACGGGAAACCACCCAGGGATTATTGACCCACTGGGATTCCTCAGCTGATTCGAGACATCAGCTCTCCCAAGTTTGTCATTACTTCCCAGGAGATGGCCTTCACCGAGGTCATTATAGTTTCTTGCACTTCCCTGCACTTATTGAGCTACGATTAATATCTGCAAAGCGCCTTATGCTCCACAAAAGAGAGGTGGAGAAGTCTGCTGGGCCAGATCCAGGCTCCTCCAGCTTGAGCAAGCTTCAGCCCACAGCAGAGGGGAGCTGGGGTGAATGTGTTAGGGTCATAGAATCACAGAATAGCAGGTTGGAAGGGACCTCAAGGATCATCTGGTCCAACCTTTAAATCCACTTAAAATTGAGGCTATTAAATTAAGGATCACAAGTCTGGAGGTCAGAAAGGACCATCCCAGAACAGACCATATGCAGGTGGTTTGCAGAAATGCGACCTGTCAGCAAGAGGTATAGTGATGCTCTGGCCTCTGTTCCACCCTTACACCCATCATCAAGGGAACCAGTCGTCCTTCTTTTAGGACTTCTT
Source organism: Coracias cyanogaster (assembly GCA_033124195.1). Classification (NCBI taxonomy): domain Eukaryota; kingdom Metazoa; phylum Chordata; class Aves; order Coraciiformes; family Coraciidae; genus Coracias; species Coracias cyanogaster. Next base: position 9,076 of record JAVSBS010016242.1, on the reverse strand, counting down.
TGGAAACATCTCCTGTGCACAAGAGCTGTGTGTGCTCTGGAAGGTGTCTCTGGTAGGACTTGATAGGCCCTTGTCTGGACTAACTGAGGACATTCATGGCAGTCTTGCAGCCTGGAAGCCACTGCTCTGCAATGCCACATTGTCCTATGCATTTGGAGAAGCCTTGTAGGCCCAGCATTTGCCCAGCCAAGAGCTCCCAGCCCGTAGGTATGGGCTTTGCTCCATGGGGAGCATCATGCAGCAGCTCATGCCTTGGATGTGCCATTCCCCACCACCCTGGCAGTGATTCTTACCACGCCTGAGCCTCGCTTCATCCAGACGATGGTGAGAGATGGATTCCCAGTCCAGGCGCAGTTGAAGACTGCATCTGAGCCCAGGTCAACGAGGAGGGATTGTGGTTCTGTCGCCATCCTGGGCCCAACTGCACAGAGGAGACCAGAGTTACTCCTAGTGATGGGCTGTGTCAACCAGAAACCCTCAAACCGGAGAGGACACTGTGTTGGCAGAAGTAGTGGTAGGTCTTGATAGACCTATGTGTCACAGCCATGTAAGACCCCCAAATAAAGAAAAGATTGAGACAGGTGCCTGCTGGAACCCCACAATGACCAGCTCCCCAAAGACTATCACCATGAGCTGTTTGCTTCTAAGGCAGGAGGAAATCATGAAATCCTGGGTCCCACCACCAGAGCATTTACAAAGCCAGAGCTGCAGGAGAGCCCAGTGAGTCCTGGTCACCCTGGACTCGCCAGATCAAGCTGTGCCTCCCTCTCATTAATTTTCAGCAGCTCTGCTGGCCTTGCTTAAGCCAGTCTCAAGCTGACAGATCACTTACAGTAGACGTCCACGGTCCTGCTGATGTTTGTGCTGCCCAGCGCGTTGGTGACCTCGCAGGAGACAGGCTCAAAGAAGAAGGTGTGGTCCACAATGGTTTCATAGAAGTCACCAGATGCTTCCTTTATAACTTGGCCTTTTTTTGCCCACCTGTTGGAAGAAGAAAGAGCATCGTTGTGGTGCTGGTTTGTATCCACTTACACATGAGTGATGGTGGAGACTCGCTTGCCCAGCACATAGGTCATAGTGCTGCAGGCAGCAGGACATAGGGCACCAGCTGCTGCCCTTGACTTGTCCCCATCGTTGTCCACATCCCCATGGATGTAGGGATTATAACGGCAGGTTTTGGAGATGACACCAAAGTGATGTGTACATATATCCCCACTGGAACAAGCACAAGAAGCATCCCCAGCACAAGAAGGACATGGACCTGTTGGAGACGGTCTGGAGGAGGGTTACAAAGATGATCAGAGGGCTGGAACCCCTCTGCTGGGAGGCCAGGCTGAGAGAGTTGGGCTTGTTCAGCCTGGAGAAGAGCAGGCTCCAAGGAGACCTTCTTGCGGCCTTCCAGTATCTGAAGTGGGCCTACAAGAAAGCTGGGACCGGACTTTTTACAAGGGCTTGTAGCGATAGAATGAGGGGTGATGGCTTCAAGCTGGAAGAGATGAGATTTAGATTGGAAATGAGGAAGAAGTTCTTCACCATGAGGGTGGTGAGACACTGGCACAGGTTGCCCACAGGTATAGTGAAAGCTCCATCCCTGGAGGTGTTGAAGACCAAGTTGGATGGGGCCTTGATCAACCTGGTCTAGTGGGAGGTGTCCCTGCCCACGGCAGGGGGATTGGAACTAGATGATCTTTGAGATCCCTTCCAACCCAAACCATTCTAGGATTCTATGATTCTACGAATCTTTCCAAAATAGCCCCAAAATCACTATTTCCCTGTGAAAGGCTGTTTCCCTGGAAATATACCTCATTCCTGAGGGTTATGGGGTATGGAAGACCTCAGCAACAGGAGAGATGGGACATGGAGAGTCGTTGCTGATGGGGAAACATAGTGCCAGCAGAGCAGCCCCTTTCCGAATGCCTGCCAACCAATCCCTCCACATCAAACCCACTGAAAATCTTTCCAGCTTCCCTTTACTTTCATCCTTTTCTTCTTTTTTTTTATTTTCCCAATCCAGGAGAACTTTATCCCTTTAAGGCGGCTGAAATAACATTACCCTGAGAAGCCAAGCTGGCATTTGCAATGCTGTAACTTGCAAATTGTCTTGGAGAACAAGCTGTCAACTCAGCACTTGAATTAAGCCGCTGTTTGCCAAACAATGAGCAAATGTGACCTAATGGGGCACCATCTGGCAACCTGCCACTCTGAAGCGGGTGGGAAAGGCAGGAGATGCTGTCAGGCGGCATGAAGCTGCAGCCACTCTTTGGGGGAAGGGAAAGAAAGTGCAGGCAGCAGCTTGTTGCGGGGGCTGGGGGTGTAGAAAAAATGTAACAATCCTCCCCAGACTACTGACAGGTAAACTAGAGGGAAGAGGATTTCCCTGAGGAATCTCTGCCCGTGTTGTCTCCAGGCTGGATGGGTTGGGGAATGATGCAGGCACTGGGAGATGGACTTGTCCCTTCAGGCTCTGGAGGGATGAGCCAGGGAGGCTGCTTCCCACGTGGGGTGATGTCAGGGAAGCTGTCCCCTTCAAGGCAAACAGCATGTCCTTGTGGACCTCCCATAGGTCTCCTGCTCTCCTGCCTTCGCTGCTCATCCCACCTGCTCTGCCCTGGGTTCCCCTTGCTTTGATACCAGACTTGTGCTGCACCAAAAGTGACTGAAGACCACACAGAGGGCCTGTACCTCCATCTCTGGAGACATTTAAAACCCTGGATGCGTTCCTGTGTGATCTACTCCATGATCCTGCTCTAGCAGGGGGTTTGGACTAGACAATCTTCAGAGGTGCCTTCCAACCCCTACCGCTCTCTGAAAGGAAAAAGTGGCTTTTGGAGGTGCCTCCATAGGGCTGGAGTGAGAGCAGACTGGAGAATGCTCCGACAGTGCTGCCGCTAGAGCTTGGTCCCCTGGCACCTGCAGACGTGGACCTAATTGAATCAGGACAGGCGATCTGCGAGGCTTCACTCGCCATCTGATGACACCAGAGTTTTGAAAGAGATGTATTAGCGGTGCAGATGTGAGCTGATTTGTATGCGCTTATCTGCTCTCTCTTCCCATTTATCTCCACACCTCTAACAGATGCTGACTCTCCACTTCGGCGTCCCTCCTCTCCTGTCCTCCCCGGACTCTCCCATCAAAAATTAATCAGGAGATGCCGCTTTTATTTCTAGGGCTGTGCTGAGTGTGTTAAAGAGGGAGGTTCCTTGGATGAAAAACCAGCACAAGTGACACCTTCCAGGTGCTGCTCCAGAGGTTTGAATGGTCCATGATTCTTTGGTGATGCCTTTCTCCTTCCAGAGGGAGCTGCAACCCAAGCCAAGGGGCTTGTGAGAGGTCGGCCAATCGAAGCATCACGCTTCCCCGCCTCCTGACGGGATCTCCCTTGTCCTGCTGCAGGAGGGATGCTGCCCATCACTGAGAGCATCTGCCAGCGCTGCAGCAGCAGCTTGTCCCTTGAGGATGCTCCCCCTTCCTGGGCTGTGACGGGAGAGAGCCGGGGGGATCTGCCAGAGCCCCTATAGCGCATCCCAGAAGCTTTGCACAGGTTGTGGGGTGGAGAAGACACGTGTCTTTGTTGCCTCCTGTTTGGTTTGCTGGCCAAAAAGGCCTGAAGCCAAATCTCAGAAACTTTTGAAGAAAGCAAGCAAGGAGTCACAGAATCATTATGATTGGAAAGGACCTCCAGGGTCATCAAGTCCAACCTCGGTCCCAGCAGCTCTCTAACCACTACACCATATTCTCAAGCGCCACATCTATTCATTCTTTAAACACCTCCAGGGATGGAACCAGGAGGGAAGGAAGGTGGAAATCTAGAGGGACAGGGAAACTTCAGCTGGTGAGCATGGAAATACCTTGTGCTCCTTGTTAGATGTATTTCTGCTCTGTTAAAGCTCCTTTTACAACATTGTCCCCATCAAGGCTCCCAGACATGAGCAGATTTCCCGCCTATGAAGGCTCTTATTCTGCTACTCAGGTGCTCAAGGGAGGCACCAGGTACATGAAGCCATGTCCTTGCAGCGACAAGTCAATGAACGTGGCACCAAACCCATGGGAGAATCCAGCACCACCTTCCTGGTTATTTTGCACAAAACCACCTCCCCTGCGCTGTGAAGGACAAGAAGAAGGTTCCAAGTGTAAAAGTGTAAAAGTGACTTGTGAGCTCCCTGGGCCATGTCTTTGCAGCCTACCTGCAGCAAAGCCTCCCGGCAGAGACAAGGAGGACATTAGGGCTTGGAAACCAGAGGGAGAAGTGTCTGGAGGTGGGTTTGAGCTGGGCAGCCTTCAGGTGAGATCCTCCTGGACATTGCAAGATGTCTTGGAAAACTTGGGAAACCACGCACCAGCAACCATGGTGTAGGGCTTTATGTATGTGCTCAAAACCCATCGCTTCCACCAAGCAGGATTTCCCGAGTGCGGAGATGTGTCACCACCAGCAATTTTTCGTGCTTCAGCAGAGAGCAAGGTTCTTGCTCCAGTTTTCTGAGGCTTAACGCTGCTAAATCAATGCGGCCGAACAAGAGGGATAGATCTTTTATAATGTCAAATTGGTTTTTAATAACGACAGCTGATAACCCTCTTGTAAAGCTTCCTATGATGTGCTCATGGACAGCCAGAAGGCAAGTCACTCATGGTTTTAACAAGCCCATAATGCTTCTTGCTCACCTACCACCCTTATATTTATTTCTAAACAGAATCTGGATAAAACAGAGTGGAGAAGACGCGGAGGATGCTCCAGCAGCCCCAGCCACCACCTCAACTGCTTTAGCTCTTCATGATTCCTTCCTAATGTCTCACCAGCTTTATTACATGGAGCCTGGCTCCCGGCCAGCACTCCTTGTCCTACCACCCTTGAGAGCAGGGGCTTCTTTCATATAAATTGTTACCTTGAAGCTATTTATAGATTGCAGACATGTCGCCCAGGGTCTTCTCCAGACTATATAAATTTAACTCCTTTAGTCTCTCCTCGTACGACTTGGCCTCTAACTCATCTGTCATTTCTGCTGCTGGTTTTCTTCTCAAGCTGAACCACATTCCAGGGGCTGCAGGGCCAGGGTTGTCGGCACAGCATCATTGTGCCGCTCTTCAGGATCAGCCTCCCTGATCTTCTCAGGTAGTCCCCATGGAGTGGCAGGGGCAGCATCACCATGAGATTATGCCACTGTCTCATGGAACTAGGGAAGGACTTGCAGGACCAGGGCAGGGATTGTCCCCCTGGAATGGGCACTGGGGAGGCCCAACCTCAAATGCTGGGATTAGGTTTGGGCCCCTCACTCCAGGAAGGATATTGAGGGGCTGGAGCGTGGCCCAAAAAGGGCCACGAAGCTGGGGAAGGGTCTAGAGCACAAGTGTGGTGAGGAGCAGCTGAGGGACCTGGGGGTGCTGAGCCTGGAGAAAAGGAGGCTCAGGGGAGACCTTCTGGCTATGGACAACTCCCTGAAAGGAGGTTGGAGGCAGGTGAGGTTGGGCTCTTCTCCCAAGGAACAGTGACAGGACAAGAGGAGACAGCCTCAAGTTGCCCCAGGGGAGGTTGAGGTTGGACATGAGGAATCCCACAAGGGCTGTGAAGGGCTGTCCCAGGCTGCGCAGGGCAGTGAAGTCCCCATCCCTGGAGATGTTTCCAAGACATGGAGGTGTGGTGCTGAGGGCCATGGGTTAGTGATTCCCTGGCAGTTCTTGGTTAATGGTTGGCCTCAATGATTTTGAAGGTCTCTTCCAACCAAAGCAATTCTATGGTTCTGTAAGAAACACTGAAACCTGCTCTGGTTTCTGACAGAAACTGGTCAAAACCTGGGATGAAGCACCCATTCTTCCTCCCAGTGTCTCAGCAGAAAATGCTCAGTGGAGTCTTTTTTCACACAAGATTTCACCCAGCAGCTCCATCACTTCCCCAGCAAGTACATCATTTCCAGTAAGATTTCCAGGCTCATAGAGCTCATCAGGAGCGAACTATATTCACAACCAGAGCATGACATGAGCGTCGGTACATAGAACAACATCACTAGTGAGCACTTCATCTGTCCAAGCACTCCTCAAGCTTGCCGTAACAAATTATTTCCTCTGTCTGTGCTACAAGGACTTGTAGTTCCTCAACAAGCAGCATGTGTGAACAAGCTATTTCCTCACAGCCCATAGAAGGTTGTAGGGCTCAGCCACACTCTTCTTCATGAAACTCCTCACCAGACCACAGCTCTCCCCAGCAGCACAGGAACCACCGGAGGCCAGTCACCCCACAGCACAGGGTTGGTGGGGCTCTCTGAACTCCATAATGCTCCATCAAGGACTACTTAGATCCATGTTGCAGGCTTCTAGGGAGAGTTTTTGCAGTTGCCAGCAGCACATGGGCTCCTTGGACCAGATCTCATGGCAGATCAACTGCTCCGATGGTGTGTAACCCAGGGAAGTGGAGTCTATCGTTATTTTTAATTAACAATGCAAAATAAAAGCAGTTGCTTGCCATATAAATTGTGTTTACTAAGAATGACTTCAAATAGATAAATATTTTCCTGGACGCATTTTAATTGCTTAATAAAAGTACCAAGAACACCCGCAAATACCTTAAATAAATGCATGGCTCAGGGAAGGAATTAATTAGCATTTCATTCCTGGGAATGGCTATTAATTGCTACAAATTGCTCGGAGAATGGGTTTTGTTGGTTTATTGCCAGTGGTACCTTTGGTTCTTAGCTCTGTACCGCAGCGGTCCCCTCTCATCCTCAGATGAGAGCTGTTCCCGTGCGTGATGGCTCCCACCCCACATCCATCCACTGCCCCAGACCCCAGCATCATCCGTGGGGAGGAGCTGGTGGAGAAGGATGTGTTGGTATCCCTCAGAGGTCCAACACAGGCAAGGACAGTGAGTGGCTCATGCTGGCAGCTCCACGCTTGCCGAGCATCTCCCATGAGTGACAGTCTAGTGAGAGATGATTGAGGGAGGAACACGGCCTGAGCAGTGTCACATTGTCCCCCTGCATGGCTCCAGTGTGATGCATCGCACAAATTATTTCTTTATTAAGAGTAAATTTTCATAACGGTGATCTATGGGGTTGTTCCTCTCCTCCTGCCTGCTCCCTCCCTAATGAAGACATGTAGGCCCCGTGCGGTTCCTTGGCTGCACGTCTGCTGTCCTCCCCCCATGCTGACGCAGCAGGTCCATTTATCAGCAGGCACAGACGACAGGTAATCTCTCCACCATCTAAATTACAAGGCTGGGCCTTCAAGCTTGGGGTTTAATCAAGTTCAGGAGGGCAGAGCCCTGAGCAAAGCACCGAGATGAAGGCTGGCTGGTCCTTGACAATGTGGGTTGGGGGAGCAAAGTCAATGGCACCAGGGAACCATGCTACCGGGAAAGGCCACGGTTACTTACCGTGGTTAACGGTAGTTAACCGTGGTTGACTACCGCCCAGGAGATGGGATGCTCAAGGAAAGGCTTCCAAGCCTCTAGGTCCCATTCTGAAAAGCCTCCATCCATGTACAGCTGCCACAGTGACAGCCTCTTCCCAAAACTTTCTATTCCTGACATGAGCATCTTGGCTTCAACACAAAGTGAACCCCAGAACCTAATGCTGGGAGATAAAATAATGGAATTGTTTTGGTTGGAAAAGACTTTTCAGATCATGGAGTCCAACCATTAACCCAGCACTGCCAGGGCATCACTAAACCATGGCCCTCAGCACCACATCTCCACAGCTTGGAAACCCCTCCAGGGATGGGGACTCCACCACTGCCCTGGCCAGCCTGGGACAGCCCTTCACAACCCTTGCCAGCAAGAAATTGTCCCTTGTGTCCAACCTCAGCCTCCCCTCGAGCAACTTGAAGCTGTTTCCTCTTGTGCTGTTGCTCGTTCCTTGGCAGGAAAACTGACCCCAGCATTTGAGGTTGGGCCTCCCCAGTGCCCATTCCAGGGGGCCGATCCCTGCCCTGGTCCTGCTGGCCACACCAGTGCTGACAACAAACCAGAGTGCTGGTGGCCTCGATGCTGCATCTCAGAGCAGAGATGCCAACTTTGCTAATTTCCCCTTGCCTTTTTTTTTTTTCCCGTGTGGCTTTTCTTTAGAAACAAATAAAAGACTGCAAACTTCTCCCGATTTCCAGGAGATCAGGCTTGAATCCCAGACAAGGACGTGTTTGGTGTCTGATTGCACTCGTTGCCATGCACCAGTTGCCGCTACTGGGGTTTGATTGTTTTTAAACACTCTGGGGTTTTGATGATAATAATAACACCTCGCTGTGCAGAAGAAACCACTGGCTCAATTTCCTATCGAACCTCTGCTTCAGAGCTCCCCCTCCCACCAAGCCAGGAGACAAGTGATGATCTTTGATTGCTCATCACAAGGGAGGTCTTGAAGGGAGGTGCCAGTCTTCAGTGCAGAGATTTTGCATCTCCTTGGCATCAGCAGGATGCATGGGTGGGAAAAATCAGTGAGGGGCTCCTTAGAGCTCCCCAGAAGAGTGCAATGGGAGTTCAGCTCTCTGGAGAGCATCAGGGTACCACAACAGGAACACCCCAGAGCCAGGTCTGTGATGCCCATGGTGTGGCAGCATGGCGAAACCAGGGTAAGAAGGTATAAATTACATGGAAGAGTGGACAGAGTCACAGAGATGTCCTCAGCGGGTTTACTGGTGATACATAACTGGGAGGAGTGACTGACACACCAGAGCTGCACTGCCATCCACCATGAACTGGACAAGCTGGAGAGTTGGGTGGAGAGGAACCATTCCTGCCCCTGGGAAGGAATAACCCCCTGCACCAGGACAGGGGAGGGGTGACCTGCTGGGACCTGGGAGTGCTGGGATACAAGTTGCCCATGAGCCAGCAACGTGCCTTTGTGGGCAAGAAGGCCAATGGTCTCCTGGGATGCATGAAGAAGACTGTGGCCAGCAGGTCAAGGGAGGTTCTTCTCCCCATCTACTCTGCCCTAGTGAGGCCACCTCTGGAGTGTTGTGTCCAGTGCTGGGCTCCCCAGTTCAAGAGAGACAAGGAACTACTGGAGAGAGTCCAGCACAGGCTCTGGAGATGCTGAGGGGCCTGGAGCATCTCTGTGCCCAGGAAAGGCTGAGAGCCCTGGGGCTGCTGAGCTGC
>JAVSBS010016241.1:0-34576 GCA_033124195.1 Coracias cyanogaster | reverse complement strand
GGGCTCCTTTACCCTCCAGAGTCTTAGCCCATGGGATTCCTGCAAGTAGATCTTTGAAGAGTACAAAGTTAGCCCTGTGGAAGTCCAGGGTTGTAATCCTACTTATTGCCCTACTTCTACATTGTAAAATACTGAACTCCACCATATCGTGATCACTGTCACCGAGGCTGTTCCCAACCTTAATGTCCCCAACTAGTCCTTTTTTATTTTTTAATACAAGGTCCAGCAGTGCACCTCTTCTCGTTGGTTCCTCCACCACCTGCATTAAGAAGTTATCATTGATGCACTACAAGAGCCTTTTTGACTGAACATGCCTAGCTTGTATTGCTCGATGTATCTATGCTCAAAAATCCTACCAGTTTAACAACATTGGTGTGATCGCTGATATTTTATCTTACTCATGAGCTCTATCTGCATCTCTTTCCATCTGCATTTTGTTTTGTTCCTTTGTTAGAACTTTGCTTATAAAGAGTTTTGTGCTGCAGAAATTTTTCCTTCAGCCTGCTACAATGCTGATGAAAATCAGAATATGTAACTATAATTGAGGTAGGACACGTACAATGTAACTTATGATTTTCATATTACGTTACTGTTTCAGAAAAAATATTAATTAAATAAAAAATCAATATTTGTTAATTTTGGAGACTGTAGACATTCCACTAACACTTGATGTATACAGATAACATCAACTCAACTGTCTTTGAATAATAAGTAATCTATTAAAATTAAAAATTAGATCCTTTTTTGAAACCTCATATTATCAGAATGATTCTCTTTCGGGCAAGAGGCATTAATTGGTCCATGTTAGGATAATGTCTATCACAAGGCTACAAGCTTGAATGGATGTGTGGTTGCAGCAGTAAAATATATGTTCACAAAAGAATCTATGATCATGTGATAGCGTGGTAACCTACACAAAAAATTTATGCATGGTAGGAACAAAGGAAATGAAGGAGGGCAGAGAGAAGCACAAACAGTAAATAACGTCTGAATACAATCCTAATCCTACTTTGTATTCTGAAGTGTTAATGAATAACACTAAAATTCATTTCTTGTGTGTTTTAGAAATTGTCACTGTGATTCTTCATTCACATGTAGGGCTTAGTCTACATTGCTTACATGGTAATCAAATAACCCACAATCAGTTGTTAGTCATCCTTATTGTACCACTGTGGCCTATTAGAGCTGTGTCACCAAACATTGGATAGAAGTAGGGTGTTATTTAGTCACTAAGAAAAAGTTCTTGCTGCTTATTTAATTAACAGCTTAAAGCATAAATTTTGTATAGCTTGCTACTGCATATAAAAGGCCAAACTTATATTTCATTTCACACTATTGCCTTTGAATTTATTGGCTCTCTTCTTTGTCCTGGGGGAACCACTTTGAATGCAAGGAACTACAGTTATAATAGTTAGAAAGAAATCAGTGGTTACAGTGGAGGTGATCAAACAGTAAATAAAATAACCATTTATGGCTGCTTTAACAGTATGCCTTTATGTGTGCTTGGAATTGCATCTCAATAAAACACAAGCTAAGATTTAAAAACACAGTTTCAAAGGTAACAGGCAAAACAACTTGACTCTTTTGCCAGACTCCACCCTGAGGGTAATGGTATGTTTCAGAATATTGCTTGGCTAGGCTTTTATTTCTGGCAAAAATGATCTTCTACCAAATTGTTCTGTTCTGCAGCATAGCAGCACTAATTTATAATCTGTGCTTCAGTAGCAAGAGGCTTTCTATCTTTCCCTCTCCCATTTAGCAATTATATTTACTTTATTCCCTTCCCTCTTTTACTCTAGTTACTGTAGCAACTGTATTTTTTTAAACAACTTTAAGCAAAATTGGAGCTGAAACAAAGCACTGGAAAAGGAACAGCAAAGAAAAGTTTTTCTGTGTGTCTTCTGACAATATGTTTAGGGTATAATAATACAGTGCTAAGCTCATATACTGTATTTTCTACTTGGACATCTCTTGGCAGTTTGCACAGAAAGGAGAGTGACTGATTTGATTTCATCGATAGGAGGGAAGGGGGGGAAGCAGAAGAACTGCGGAAAAAAAATAACATACAATATGTTCTTGATCACCACAAAAAGAAAGCTGTTCTCTTTTTGCAGTTTTCCTTAAAATGCATCAGTTACATACTTTAAATACAGCTTGGACAGATTCTCCAGCAGTTTGGCAGAACTGTGGTAATCCACCAGCAAGGGTAAAAAGTATGATATGGGTAATCTCTCCACAAGGAATTGGAACTAAACCAGTAATTCAGTACATACAGACTACTGAACATCTTAATTTAGCAATTTTTTTTTTGTCCTCATCAGCTTTGCTGAATTAAAAGCGGGAATAGAGCATCTGATGACTTCCCTGCATATAGCCAATGTGTCATTCATTTCTTGAGTATACCTTTACTCCCTAAAAGCTGCATTGTCACACATGTTCACTCTTCATTGTCACATGCAATACCATGGCATTGCCATGAAAAATACTGCACATCCTCAAGACCAAACAAGTGATTTTGTGAAAAGTGCACATTACCTAATCTGTACGAAGGAGGAATCTAGGGTCATGTAGACACTTGCCTCTTCAAGAAACCAATAGAAGCAATTTATGCTCCTGAGCAGCATTTTTCTTTCTTATCAGTGTAGCACTTGCTGTTCCCCTTGCTCTTATAAGCTTTTTTATCACCCTTGTTACAGTTTATTTTACTGCTAGTGTATTGCTTGAAAGGGAGCTACTGCACATTTTACACCCAAAGGAGCAAAATGCAATAGTAATTTGAGCTGTTTCAGTAGATTAATTACTTTTTTCAGACTCCACTTTAACTAATTGCAATGCATCACTTACGGATTTGAAAATATTACAAATCCACTCATTCAGTATTATGATCAGATTCAGATTTTCTCATAGTGCTGTATCTGTGATTCCTGATCTGATTCCTGACACAGAGAAGCAAGCTTCCTGGATGCCTTCCAATATTGAGATAATTAGGTTTTCTTACCTGATTTTATTTACCACCTTTTTCAAACCTAAGATACTCTCTCTTCATTGTGTCATTTTATCATCATTCTGTATAAAAAACACTCTTCATTACTGCAGATAGCAAAGATTTATCTTCATATACATGAGCTGTCACCTGGGAATTTTAGGATGATCTAGTTTGGAGATTCTGGGAAGCTGCTTGCTCAATTCTCATCTTCCCTTTTTTTTGTCATTGGTAGTACATACGCACACTGAAAACTGTTTCTGTCCTTTTGTCTTGGATGCTTCTGGGCACTAGAATGCTAAAGGCACTTGTTTATGAGACAATGAGAATAGAAGCACAAACCCATTTTGATAGATGATCTGGGTTATTCTTTACACTTCCCTGTTGTTTTATTGATTTACTAAACAGAAAGACTAATTCAAGTTTATGTTCTGTGTATTTGCTCTGGTCTCACCAGAAGTGTCCACCCTCCCTCAAGTTTAAACAGACTCATTTTGTCTTTGTATCTACCAGTCACAGTGACAGTGAATTAACAATCAACTAACCAATTGTATTGCAAAAGTAATTTATATTTTAAACAAATACTACCATATTTTGTTGACACAAACTATTTCAGTGCTATGCCATATATCTAACATGCACCCTAGGGAGCAGGTAGAAGTGAAATCATGACACACGTGCTTCTGCATCAAATTAAATATTTTCCCCTTAATCCTAACACCAGCAGCTGTTAGGCACTCTGGCTTACTGCATATGGCCTATATAATGAGACAGATTCAGGCAGTTCAAGTTCCTCTGCTGAATGCTGAATAAGGCCCTTCTCTCCAAGGACACTAAGACTTACTGCTGTTGAAACAGTCCTCCTCATGCAAATGAATACATTTGGTATTCAGTTTTTATAAAGAAGAAAAACAGCACAATGTTTTTTATTACCAGGGAGACAAAAAAGAGAACTGGTACATGAAATGCAGAAAACCTCCAGAGAATTTGGTGCAAAGATCCTTTCTTCCTGTTAGCTGTCCAAAAAGGAGTCAGATGAATCCTTTGCAATAACCACAAAAGTTCTAGTAAGCCTAAAATTGGAGGTGCCTATTCCTAATAGCTGACACAAAGTCCTTGAAAAAGTCATTTACTGATTGTGCAAAGGAACAGAACTGTCTGCAGGTGGATGATACAGCTAATTGACCCTTGGTATTAAGAGCAGGAGTAATCTGGTTCAAGCTCCATTTTATTTATCTCACATTCTATTGCTTAGCAGGCTGTGAGGTTAAGGGCAATCCTTTCACACTGCCTGACCACATGAAGACAGCTTTTCCATATTTAAACAGTCAAATCCTGTTAAAAGGACTACAGAAACCGCAATTAAAACACTCCAGTAAAAGTAATCTGAAAATATGATCCATAACTGAGAACAGAAAAATACAAAGTAGATCACTTTCTGAAGCAATGTGCTGATTACTCCCTACTGTAATACATGCTGTTGGACTTCATTACAGGTATGGGAAGTGAAGGGTTTTTTTGATTATGTTTGAAGTTTGCCTATTAAATTAGTTTAGTCTAAATGGGAAGAATAGCACAGCTATTCTTTTTTTTTGAGCTGGGTGAAAATTAGTTGTGGCACTATAACTGAAGTTATTTGTGGTTAGAGGGCCTAATCCTCTCCCTGTTCTGTAGCCAAAGTAAGCAAGTTGTTCAACAGAGATCAAGGAAGAATTGAAAATATTTCTATAGGCCACAGATTATCTGTAAAGTCAGAATACAACTGGTGTGTCACATTTGTGGCATTTCTTGCAGCCATTGTAGCTTTAACCTCAGATGTAAGAAATTTCCTCACATGCTTATATACACAGCTGACATAGAACTTTTAGCCTTCCCAGTGTTCTTTCACATACTGACAAGATTTACAGATAACAACTCTAAATCCACCAGGTCAGCTTATAAATCTTGCTTGTAAATTGTCCCCACACAATTCTACTACTTGTTTCAAAGAGTCCACTTTACAGAAATTAAGAAAATAAAATAACACACCTATGATTTTTTTATGTGGACAAAACATCTAGAGACTCACTATTGTTGAATTTCAAAACTATTTATACATTTTAGACTGAAATGGCACTTTCTTGCCTTAGATGTAAAAAGTCAAAGGATGTATCTTGCTTTACAATAAACATTAAATATACTCAAAATTTTGCTACGTTTGTGGTTCTTTTGTAATAAAATTGATATATTTGAGGTAAATATCAAAACAAATTCAGTTATGCAGTGTGGTTCTGTAAACATGAATTTTCAAATGTATCTCTGAGTTTATAGAACATATTTTCAAATGCACTTGTCACAACAGGAATATTCATACTACTGTATGAAGTAGAAGAGGATGAGTGGAACTGTTTTTAAAGATATGTTTTATATGTATAACAATGCTACAAAAGTCGTATTTTCACACATTCAATAACATTACCATGTCTAACTCAGTACCCTTTACCTTCTGTCAGGGTATGGATTAATAAACTAGCGACTGATTTTGATTTGTTCAGCATTTTTCTTTTCTAATTCTGATTCTAATTTGGCTTAGTGAGATTGTGCTTTGGTGAAGCACGTTCTTACTGAGGATCATAGAATCATTTCAGTTGGAAAAGGCCTTTAAGCTCATCGAGTCCAACTATTAACCTAACACTGCCAAGTCCACTACTAAACCATGTCCCTCAGCACCTCATCTACAGGTCACCTAAACATCACCATCCAGGGATGGTGACTCCACCTCTTCCCTGGGCAGCCTGTTCCAGTGCTTAACAACCCTTTCAGTGAAGAAATTTTTCATAATATCCAGTTTAAACCTCTCCTGGTGCAACCTGAGGCCATTTCCTCTTGTCCTATCGCTTGTTACTTGAGAGAAGAGACTGACCCCCACCTCACTACAACCTTATTTCACGTAGTTGTAGAGAGTGATAAGGTCTCCCCCAAGCCTCCTTTTCGCCAGGCTAAACAACCCCAGTTCCCTCAGCTGCTCCTCGTAAGACTTGTTCTCTAGACCCTTTGCCATGATCCATGTTGAATTTCTGGACCATAAATTAGTGTCCTAACAGCAATATTATTACTAGTTAAGTACTTGCAACTAGATTTTTGAGGTTTCTCAAGGTACAAGAAACTTACAGTACCTCCTTCTTTCTGACTTTAGCAACAATTCCGCAAAAAACAAGACAACATGAATGTTGTACAGTTTGGAACAACCTAACTTTAATGCCTTAAACTGTTAATAGTTTTAAAAATACTTATTTAAAGCATTTTTTAAAATTAACTGGATTTCTTAACATTATTTTATATGGTGCTCTATAAGTCAAGCTGAGGTTCTGCAACGATGACATAAAATATTAACCACAGACATATGAATACAACAAGGACGGGTTAATTTGTCTGGTATGCTTCCCATAATAACCTTTATCACAGGAGATTTATCTTTTGCCATTTTCTGATTTTGTCACAGAAGTAAGGCAGTAGAATGTTAACACCACATATTGTCTCTGAAAGATCATAGTATTCTCAGTGACTTTGACCTTTTAGTTGTTCTGTATTTCAATTCGATCTGGAAGTTGGTGATTAATGATGATTATAATAATTACAATAATAAGCCTCAAATATAGATTGTTAAATGAGCCAGAA
Organism: Coracias cyanogaster; assembly: GCA_033124195.1. Classification (NCBI taxonomy): domain Eukaryota; kingdom Metazoa; phylum Chordata; class Aves; order Coraciiformes; family Coraciidae; genus Coracias; species Coracias cyanogaster. The sequence goes on along the minus strand of JAVSBS010016241.1, from coordinate 27,936 downwards.
AATATATCAAATGTTTGTGTTACTGCACTTCATAAGTTTTCTTTTATCTTTCATTTATTTGAGGTTTTTCTTAATAATGGCAAAAAAAAACCCAAATAGGCTTAGTCCAAACCAATAGATACGAACACAACTTCTTTTGAGGAAGAAATCCAAACCTGTTAAATGCTATCTCTGTTGTAGGAAACTCTGGCTAGACTGCAGCAAAACAAACAAAAAATCCAACAAAAGCTTGTGATATGTGAGCCAACCTTTATATGTACCAGAAAAAAACAAAAAAAAGAAAATCAATTTTGAAATCAATAGTATGCTCTTTTGCTCAAACAGCTTTGCTTAACAAAGAGTAAGCATTTCATAAAACAAAGCTGGGCTTTGGATTCAGATCATTAGCTACGATTCCCATTATACTGTAGGTGCCACAGGAAAGGGATATATACTTGTCTCTTCGGCTTTGCTTTACTGGTTTTACATTCAGGAACCTAAACTTCCTACCGTGTTGTCTTGCCAGTTAACAGGTGTGTTCATTCATCTGAGGTGAAATGGTAGTCACATAACAAATGGATCACACGTGATCATGTTTTAGAATCCATTTTTAATGTTATCACTATAACAACGCAGAATGTTATTTTATTTCCATATAAAATAGTACTGGTTTTAGCTAGGATGTAGTTAATTTTCTTCATTGCAACTCTTACAGTACTATGTTTTGGATTTCTGATTAAAATAGTGTTAATAAAAGAGGAATGTTTTAGCTACTGCTAAGCAGTGCTCACGCAGCATCAAGATCTTTGTTTCTCGTGCTGCCTCACCAGCAAGGAGGCTGGGAGTGCAAAGTGAGGAGGGGATACAGCTGGGACAGCTGACCCCAGCTGACCAAACAGATATCCCAGACCATTTTATGGTGTGCTCACCAGTGGCAAAGCTCGGGGAATTTAAATCATTGATTACCTGTTTACATTTCATATTGACTTGATTTACTGAGAAGATTTTTTTCCTGTTTGTTTTGCATATATTTGGAAAGTATTGTTTACAGGCCATTTTTCACATCCTGTTTATATTGAATGCTTAGGAACTGAATTAAAATTCTTTTAAATCTATCATTCTTAAATTCCTAATCCATTATGCTCCTAAAATATCAATGAAGTTAAACTTGATATGAGAGCTAAACTTCCAAATGCCAAAACTGTTAGAGAGTTAGAGCCAAAATTATTACTGTATTTCCCTGTGGTAGTTTAGTAAAGCCTCAGAAGGGCTTTGTGCAGGCCATGAGGTCGTTACTGCTCCCCTTCCCCACTGTGGACAGAGAAGAGTTTCAAAATGCCTTTTTGAGTTGAGATAAGGAGGGTTTAATACAGCGACACACAAGAAACAATCACGGCAACAACAGAAATAACAAGTGAGAAAAAGAAATGTATAAACAAGCAATACCGCATAGACAAAGAGATGCTCCCGAGCAAATGGATCGCAGACCATGAGTCGCACCCCACCCCCCCCCCCACCCTGGGAACCAGAACCAGCCCCAGGGCAGAATGTCAGCATGGTATAGAATAGCCTGGCTGCACCAAATTAACCCTGTCCTGTCCGAACCAGGACATTCCCATATGTAAATATCTATATATAAAGAGCAAGTACTTCTTCAACCTATTCAATAAAAAAAAAAAGAAAAAAATTCCACATGTAACCATCTAGTATGTACCCTATTTTCAAGTTCCTGGATTATTTCTATGTTCTTCACAGAAGTACTTTTACTTCGTTACTAAACTAAAACTCTGTTTTTATACCAAATTGTTAACTTTTCAACTATTAAAGAGCTACCACTACCTTACTGTCTGTCTTTCTCCTCCCAGACAATTTAACTAAGCATTAGTCAACCTTGTGTATTCTCGGATGTGCCACAGCTGTTTTACAGAGAAATTTGCCTGAGCTATATAAATTGGCACACTAATCCATGGGCATTTGAGTCACTTTCCAGTCAATTAAATTACCCAATTATTTTTTCAAAATCCCGGTCATATCATCCCTCTGATTTTATTCCCCATTCTTAAACTGAAGAACAGAAATAACAGAAACTCAGTCTTTGCTGAAGACATTCACTTTCTGGCAGAAACACCACCTGCATTTGTTCACCACTTGCCTTCACAGTACATCTTATGTTATGAGTTTGGGACCTACAGATAGTTCTAAAGGTCACACGGTAGAAGACAGGCCCATTTTCCCTGTCTTTTTCCCAGGGACATTTAACCTCATGTTTAATAATACAGTACTGAAGGCTGGATGTTAAGAAATCAAGCAAAGGAGGCAGGAGATTTGCATGGATATGTGAAGAACTTCTGGAAAAATTCAAATGGAAGAAGGAAGTTTACAGAACGTGGAAAAGGGACTGGCCAATAGAGGAATATAAGAATGTTGTCAGAGTATGCAGGGATGCCACAAGGAAGGCTAAGGCCCTCTTGTAATTAAATTTGGCGAGGGATGTCAGGGACAACAAGAAGGGCTTCATCAAATACATCAGTAGCAGCAGGAAGACTATGGAAAATGTGGGCCTGCTGTTGAATGAGGTGGGTATTCTGGTGACAGAAGATTCTGAATGCTGCCTTTGTTTCAGTCTTTACTACTAAGGCCAGCTCTCGGGAATTCCAGACCCTGGAGGTAAAAGAGAAAGTCTGGAGAAACGAAGACTCTCCTTTGGTTGAGGGGAATGAGATTATAGATCATTTAGTCAAGCCGGAGAACCACAAACCCATAGGCTCTGATGGCACCCATGAGTGCTGAGGGAGCTGACTAATGTTATTGCTAAGCCATTCTTCATCATCTTTGTAAAGTCATGGAGAATGGGAGAGGTACCTGAAGACTGGAGGAAAGCCAGTGTCACTCCAATCTTCAAAATGGGCAAAGAGGACCCATTGAACTACAGACCCATCAGTCTCATCTCTGTCCCTGGAAAGGTGATGGAACAGCTCATTGGATGTCATCTCTAAGCACATGGAGGAAAAGAACGTTATTGGGAGCAGTAAACATGGATTCATCAAGAGAAAATCATGCTTGACTGATCTGATAGCCTTATATGATGGCATGACTAGCTGGGTAGATAAGGGGAGAACAGTGGATGTTGTCTACCTTGACTTCAGCAAGGCTTTTGACACTGTCTTACATAACATCCTCCTAGGGAAGCTTAGGAAGTGTGGGTTAGATGAGTGAACAGTGAGGTGGATAGAGAACTGGATGAGTGACAGAGCTCAGAGTCGTGATAAGGGGCACAGAGTTCAGCTGAGGTCCTGCAGATTATGGTGTTCCCCAGGGGTCAGTACTCGGTTAAGTCATGTTCAACATATTAATCAACGAGCTGGATAAAGGGATGGAGTGTACTGTCAGCAAGTTTGCTGATGATACAAAACTGGGAGAAGTGGCTGACACACCAGAATACTGTGTTGCCATTCAGTGAGACCTGGACTAGTTGGACTGAGAGGAATATAATGAAGTTCAACTAGGGCAAATGTAGGGTCCTGCACCAAGGGAGGAATAACCCATGCACCTGTACAGGTTAGAGGTTGACACGCTGGAAAGTGGCTCTGCAGAGAAGAGCCTTGGAGTCCTGATGGACAAGTTAACCATAAGCCAGCGATGCACCCTTGTGGTCAAGAAGGTCAATGGTACCCAGTGGTACATTAAAAAGTGTGTTCAGCAGGTCAAAGGAAGTTCTCCTGCTTTGAGCAGGATACGGAACATGATAATATCCCAAGGTCCATCACAGTCTGTATGGTTGGAAGTTTAGAGATGGCACAGAACAAGTGTCAGCTCAGGATCAGAAAGGTCTTATTTTTTATTTGCAAATATTTAGAACTATTGAAGCATGCTAGACATAGGTCTAATACTGCTTACATTTTAATTACTTCTAATACATGCTGTGATACTCCTTGAATAATTCATGCTTGCTAAAGAGTAAAGGCAGGCACACAGTGTCAATCTGTCTGTATGTTTCACTGCTGTTCAAAAAAACCAAACATGTAATTCCTGACTGTATTTCCTACCCCAATTTTTCCTTTGATTACAAGGGAAGAGTTCATTTATGCTGTTGCATAAGACATCAGAATCACTTATTTGTAGACAATAGTGACATACAAGAAGAAAGGGATGAACTCCCAGCCTTGAAGTGAATGAATTTTTTTTAAGTCAAAATTTCATAGGGGCTGTTGGATGACCTGTCATGTTTGTTATAAAATAACCAATAATTTTGAAGAAGGATGTTAACACAGATAACTTCTGAAGATTTTAGCCAAATCACACATGTGCAGTAAAAAAATAATGTTATTAACAAGGAAGACAACAGTATTACTGCCTTTCAGCAGCCCAATTTTTGCAAGAGCAGGAGGGTGGAACTTAGTGTATATTCTTAATAAGTGGACTAGATCAGTGTTAGCTTAAATCCACAGCTGCTTATCACAAAACAAGCAACCAATAAAACTGGAATTAGTGTGAAATGAAGATGTCAGCTTAATAGAGGAGTTTAAGATCAGTTTAATCCTGCCTATTGGTGAGGGAACGACAAATAGACTCCTCACTGTCTCCCCCTAAATATTAATTTCAAATGTTATATTGTAGTTCACATACACAATATCCTCTGTAGCGAGAGCCATCTCTTGTTCTCCCGTTGCCATAATGTAGAAAAAGGCAAAACAAATACCATCTCCTCAGCAGGAATTCCCCTTTTCAGGAGTGCATAAGGACTGAGCATAAGCATGTCATGGGATGGGAGGATTAAAAAAAAAAAAAAAATTCTTTAAAACAGTCTTCTAGAGAGCCTTAGTTTTCCAAAAATGTTCTGGGGGGTGACTATCATTTCAGAGAATTTCCCCTCATTAGACACAACCACTCAGCAAACTTCCTGTAGCGAAGACTATTTTTTCAAACCTCAGAGTAGGGACAATTTTTCTCATTCCCTCCCTCAGGGAATTTACAGCTCAGGAAAGTGCTGGCTCAACAGTCTTGAGGTTGAAGTTGTTATCCACAACATTAATGAATAATGCAACACAGCCTCTAAAACTGTTTCTGTGAAATGAATGAGGTTACTTGGGTCATACCAGAACTGCTAAGCAAATTATATTTTTTATAAGAAAAGTTCTTTCTATAATGAATGCTATTAGGTAGTAGACTGGAAGAAACAAAAAAATTTTTTGTTTTTTTTTTTTTTTTTTTTTTTTTTTTTTTTTTTTTTTTTTTTTTTTTACACTTACATGTCTCCAAGAAAAACTTTGCCTTTGTATAATGTAGAAAAATCTGAGAGAGATGTTGCATTTGTGACTATTTTTGAAAGGCAGATTGTTATTAACAGCCTTGAGATAAGGAGTGGTGGAGTTTTTGGTTTTGTATGGATGGTATCTAGAGTAGAACACCGCAAATGCCTCTGCTGATATGCAAACAGGTTACACAGATACAACCCCAAAAGAAAAAGTTCTCATAGTTGTTGTACTGCAATGCAGAAAATTTATATGTATTTCTAAACCACGAGTAGTTCTTCCTGGGAGGTTTATGTAATCAGCTCAGGAGAATCCACTTCAGCTTTCTTATGACAAGATTATACAAAGGCATATTTACACGATTAAAAAAAAGGAAGAATAGTAACTTTGGTGATGTACAAAATTGCAGTTGTTTGTTGTCAACAATATTGATTGTAAAAATGTATATTTCTTGCTTTTCAAACATTCTAAAACCAAATCCAAACACCTTAGCTTAATCAAAATTTCTTAAATTTCTATAGGAAAGTCTACATTTATTGAGTTTAACATTTCACAGACAACAAAATCCTGAAGGCTAATGGATGGGGCAAGGGCAATATTGAATCAATACTCTGATTTCAAAAGAATTTTTTTTTTTTGCTTTAAAGAGAAATATACATAAATTAAGACTAAATATCAACAAAGCAAGGGCTTTAAAAGTGCATTTGTTTTATGCAATTTCTCTTCAGAAGTGTTCTGATTGTCATACAGAGGTCAAAGAGGAGAGTGCCCTCTGGGTTTCTTTTGCTTTTCTCCTTGAAACGAGTAGGAGATATTCTCTAACTAACAGTCTTCAAGCATCATAGATAACTTTGAGGGGAGTAAAAATGTACAGCTTTAAGTGCTGGTAATCAGTTCAAACAGATCAGGGTGATGACTCCCTAGTAGGCACATGACAACATCTTGGAGATCCTAATATTGTTTAAATATTCCATACCTTAAAATACAGAGGTACAAAAGGAAAAATAGCATCCTCCAACATCAGAAATTCCAGTTGTGTAAGATAAGTACACTTGGGATTTCAATCTCTGTTCAATAGTTCTGTAAAGCTCTAACATTAAGATTCATGTCCCTTGACTTAACTAGCCCAAACCCATAAATTAATTAGCTGCATTTTAGCCATAATGTAATTCTGCCCAACTAAGCCTCTTGACACTGAGAGGGCAGTTCTTTAGCAAGCTAGTGCCTCAGCTTTAAAGACAATCTACCTTTACCCTTTGCATTGCTGAGGGAACTTAATACTGAACAACACCTCAAATCAACCCAAATATCTTTCTTCTGTTTTGCCGCAAAGCCTCACTTGGTTATTTTAAGCATTATACTCCCTTTTAACAACACCTTGAATGAACAATGTTCTCCATCCAATCACCTCCTTCTTGTATATCAAAATTACCTACATAACAGTAGTGCAGAGAAAGCATAGACTAGTCATATCAAACTGCAGCGTAAATTAAAGCTTCTGGACTCCCTATCTAATAAAAATATGGCTCATGGCCAGACATTATATTTATTCCAAGTAGTCTTTCCACTTCAAGCCCAGGAACAAATAAAATAATCTGCTTAGTTCTTTCCAGAGTAGCAGGACCGTTACAATGTCAAACATCCCACTAATGATTTCATGGCTGTGAAACAATACATATGTAGGCAGAATTTCTCTGGGACTAGAGGGCTGCAAAGGCCAGGATCAGTGCACCTCAAAGAGTAAGGTCTGTCGATGGAACAGAACTGTATTTTAAGGTGGACAGATGCCAAGGTAAGTGTCCTACCTCTCCTTGGACAGCAGCCACCTCAGTCCCTACCTCACTTCTCTAGTTCCAATTCACAAGCCTCAAATAAGGGAAAATAGACACTTCAGATTCAGTCACAGATATCCTCTGACTGCATCCCAGGATATGCCTTGTCTGCCCATAGAAAGAAAATGTTCAGGTCTTTTCTAGCAACTTGCCTACATAGCTATATCATAGGTATAGAACACAGTTGTAGAGACTTTGGATTACTCTGATTTTAGAGCTGTTCATGAAACTAGAAAAATGCAATCACTGAGAAACTCCGTGATATGAAAAATTATCTAGAGGACTATTTGAGCTATTATTTATAGACTTCTGCATGCCTTCTTACCTTGCACCTTAAATAAAATACAGTCCTAGTACATGAGCACACCTTACCCATTGAAACCCATATATCCAGGCTTTTTGCTAAAATCCCTTCCTAATAACAGCAGGGCAACAGGGGCATAATTCTTCTGATGAGGAAGAATTTCTTTTACTCAGAATTGCAAACTGCAAAAGAGAGTTGTTGGGGTCCAAGGTGTGTTACACCCCTGGGAATCCAATAGTCTGGGCTTAGGGACAATTTACAGTAGGTGTGACACCTTGAAAATACATCTCTCAGAAAGCTCTGCTCATTAGCCCCAGTGGAGGCTCCTCACAAACAAGTCTACTAAAGAAGCCTCACTGTGGACCTACCTCCCCAAAACACGCACAGATAAAACTTTTTGTCAGGAAACATGGCTCTGCAAACAAAACAAGCATTGACCCAAATGGTCAGCAACTTCAGGGAAAAGCAGGTTATACAGGTTCTCTTCATTTGAGTTAGCTGTTGCAGGATGCTAGGAAATTAATAAAGTGCAACAAAACATATTCCACTAGCCAATCCTGTAGCAAACTACTTTGTACTGATGCCAGGAGATTGTACTTTGTCATCTGTTTACAATGTCTATCGCCAAGAAAAATTCTGCAAGCTGACTGTTTTAAGAGTGGTAACTGCCAGCCTTGACTGTAATTATGGGTTTTTCAGACAGCTGGGATGGGATTTAGATGTTGGCATGACAAAATGAACTGAAATGGGGCATGGATAGAGACTAAGCTGGCATACTGAAATTCTGCACATGTGAGCCTAATAACTACATTTAAAAAACTATGGCTGCTGAACTTGGTGCATAAGAGATTCTCATGTTAGGTGACATTTGTAACATGAATCAGAGAAAAACCTATGCCTAAATCCTTCCTGGACATTCAAACAAGTGTTGTCAATTTTATTTTAGCTTGAGGTCATCCTTTCTGAGGTTAAAACCCTGAAATAGGAAGCTCACTAAAGATCTGCTCTAATAAGACCTGGGAAGTTGCTGAAGGTCACTACATGTTTAGTCTAAGTGATGGCCATAACTGCTAGCATCAAGTTTTTACCCTGGACTCACTGAGCTCAGTAACAAAGCTATTGTAATAGCATTGTGTTATTTCAGTGTCACTCGGATCCCAAATCCAGATTCATACAAAAAACCAAACCACCAGGGAGCAAATAAATGCCTTATTCTTCTAAAATTAATACAGTCACTACTTCAACAAAATTTCATGTACTGAAATACAAATTTCTACTTAAGAAACAACATATACATAACTTATACTGAAGCCAACCATCATTCTCTACTCATATAGCCTGCTTAGCTCTCAAATGGCAAAAAAAATTGTGACAGAAATTGATTGATTTCTGACGACAGAGATATGTCTTTTCTTATAGAAGGACAAAGATCTAGAGAAAGTTAGCTCAATACCCATAATATGCTTACAGTACATGTACCTTTTTCTATATCCTCCCAAACTACAACTCAAATAGTATATAAAGAGGCACCATGCATATCTCGTTTCAAGAGGATGAGATTTAAGTGAGCATAGTTTAGCTAGGACAGGCCAATAAGGCCTATCCAAAAAAGAAAAGCAAGTGAAAATGCTCCACAAGAGTTAGTGAATTTGAAAACAGGCAAATGCAAAAGTTTATCACATAGCCTATTCTTATACTGTAACAATGTATAATTTGATGTTATTTCAATTTATTATCTATTTGACATATCTACTGTTTACATCCTTACTAAGTTCTGGTCTGCTTGGAACAATAGCTGCCTCTTTGATCTATACTGACATTTCAAAGGCTGAGGAATAATTATTGAAATAAAAGCCTCATAATAACTATCTAACACCTTCCCACACAGTATCTTTTCTTATACAGAGAATGCTTCCCAATGTTAGTGGTTTTTTAGTTTGTTGGGGTTTTTTGATTGGGCTTTTTGTTGTGCATTCGCCCCCTTAAATGCCTGGGCATGAAAATGAAATGCACTGCCACAAGTTCTGTAACTGTATCATATGACAGGAATACTAGTAGAGAGAAGTTGCATGAGTCAATTATATTTTTGCAGTCAAATAGGTGAATGTTCAAGTCAAAGTCTTTTAAAGATACAAAGAAAAGGTAGAGAAAAAAAAAAAAGAGTATTCCTCATACCGCATTCTTTAATTGCACATATTTGTTTGCAATATAAAACCGTATCTGTTAAATATGAACTGAATTACACTTTGAAATGCTAAGGCCTGAGAAATAGGCCCTGAATTAAGTTGAATCTCACAACCAGACAGTATGACTGAAATCAGCAGAGGATTTTTCTCTGCTGGGAAATTAGCTGATTAGATGTAAGAACAGACCAAAGCAGACAGAGGTGCCTCCTCCTCTTTGAGTTTCTTCCCAGGCTTGGCCAACCTTGGAGGAACCCAATAATGAGGAAAAATAGCAGGTGTCCCACTTTTGAAGTTATTTTTGAGGATTGCCTGTGCAACATGAATTGTTTATCCAACAGCATAAAAGCTGGCCCTGCTTGTAGCGAACTTGGGGAAAAAGCCAACCTGCGGGTGGACGCACCATGCAGGGTTTTTCCCTGAGGCCCCCCCTCAACTGCTCGCTGCAACCAGGAGTCCCCAGCAACGGCAGGACAGAACGAGTATATTGGATGGGACAAGGGTAATACTGGTAATGGATTTGATTGCTTATCCTTTTGGTGTCTGTCATAGTTTAGCCATGTACCTTTGTGGAATGTTATCATGTACTGCTGGTACACCGCTCTGGTATTTGCCGGGGTGGTTTGTTCATGGCTATGGTGGTATTTGGGGTATGGTTGGTCTCCCCCTTGATTGTTGAAGTGATCGCCTGGTTTCTTTTCCCGTCTGTTAATTGAGTTTGTAGTTAAGTTCACCCTTCCTTTTGTTATATCACCTGCAGTGAGTGGGTGTCTGTCTTCTGTTACCAGCCATGTAGTGTCATTTCTGCGACCCATGGGGATAGATAATAAAATCTATATCTGCTTATGCATCTGCCTCCTGGTAATGGTGGCGTTTTTTTTTGCTGGGCTGGGTAATCGGCAAAACGCAGTCACAATGGAATGTTAAAGAACACCTTTGTATGGAAGAAGTTCTTTCCTCAGTTCACCCCAAAACAAGGATTTTGGTATTGGGATGTCATTTTACCATAGTAAGAGCATTGAGCCTATCGCTCATAAAACCTCTTTTTAAATGGTTGTATTTAGATAGACTCCCTAACAGCACTGAATGAAGGGAATTAACGCCAAACGGCTGTGACAATTAAGTGTCAGCCTCCCCAGACTGCCTTCCTCCATACTCAGCCAGATGATTTATTTGAAGGTGCGGTACATAAACTTAATAAAATCTGTAGCAAGCTTCAACAAGTTAAAATTCATGGAAGGGCTAAAAGCATCATCCAAGAACACTGGTCTGGATTTTCTTTCCCCTCATAATAATATTTATATCATATAATGAACTTTGAGTCAAAACAGCAAAGCACTGTTGCAACTTGTAATTGGCTTCCCCAGTGCACCTGAAGAGATGTCTCCCACAGAACCAAACTCTGCCTCTTGTCTCCATCTAGGATGAAATGAGTGAGGACTGATGGTGCAAAACTAAGTGTGCATTGCCTGCTACAACTATTTTCCACTAGTGTTTGCTTGCTACAATTCCTTGTGCTTCTGAAACAGCAGAAAGGGGTTCTAATAGGTTGAATATATCTGATAATATATAGATGTAGGACTTGTGCAGAGTTTTCAATTGTACTATATTTAAGTATCTCAGAATGCTTTTTCTGAAAGAGAATAGAATTTTGTGTTTGTCACAATAGGCTACATTTTGTTGAAGGCATTGTTAGTGCTGTGTAATGAAAAATGAGTAAATTCTAAGGAACACTAAAGGACCATTCCTTCTTCCACACTGAAAAAAAAATTACAAAAAAGGGGGTTGCTCAATAGACTCAGAGACATTTTCTTGCTTTTATAAGCAGGAAGGCTATAGATTCCAAAAAAGCAAGTGATTATCTAGGGGCTGGCTGGGGTTTTCGAATACATAAATTCCAAAGAATCTCTTCCTAAATGCAGTATCAATTCCTATTACAATGTCTAAGCTGTAGATTACCCCAATAAAACTTGCAGAACTGACAGAAGTATGGAACTGTGGGATGTGCTGATTGAACTTTAAAGATATAAAGCAAGCTCCCTTGAAGCATACAGTAATGATGACAACTCTCTGAACTGAGAATAAACTTGCTTTTTCTCCAGGGGAACTCACTGAAGTCTGGGTTTTTGTACTGTAAGACTAATACGGCTGTCCTCTGGAAATGGTCCTGATTGTGGTACTGCAGAACACTTTGGTTTCTAGCAGAACTTTCTTGCCATTGCTGAAACTCTTCAGTCACTTTTGTGTGGATGAAAAAAAGGCCTTGGAAAGGCCTTTTTGGACATTTTGCTGCTAAAATGTGGTTTTTTTCAGGACCTTAACTGTATTTTCTTATGCAGTATCTTAAAGCATTAACATAAAAAGAACATTCAGGAGCATTATCGGGAAACATAAAAAAGACACTTCTTACAAAAATAAGGCACTCGGAGGACTTTTTCATACTCAGAGGACATTCTGGGGAGCTAGTACATTCAGCCCATGTAAAGGAAGCAGAAGCTGCCAATGTCTGAAGGACCAAGTCAATACTATACTAAAGTGGTCTCAAGCTCTGTCCTTCACGTTAACAGAAATTTTGATTCTCTGTCATCAGAAGCAAGAATGAGAGGATGGTACCTCCTTGTGGAACAGTACTAAGGTTTGTTATGTGTTCACTGGATTTTCTGATTTGTTCCCACAGGATTCATTTCTTTCTGAGTTCTCCATCCATAGAGAACAACCTCTTCCCAGGAAGTTCTATTTTCTGACTTTTGTGGTTGTTTCATTATGTCTGCTTTCCTCCTGCTCCTTCTTCCTTTCCATTCATATGGGGAAACAATTAAAATCTGGTGTATTTTTCATTAAGAGTCATTATATTTGGAATCAAGCAGATTATTCAGGATTTATTCCTCTTGCATCATGGTTTCAACTGAAAAATGAAAGATTACTCAGCTTGTCTGAATGTCTGTACTTTGGTTGACCCTTTTTGATTTTTCAACAGTGAAAAGGATGGCCCAATACAATAGTCACAAATTGTCAGTCTGATAATCTGAAGGAACTAGGATGGGGCTTTGCTCTGCACTTGAGAAAAATATCCCACTAGTTTTTTGCTTTTGTTGATATACTCTTCTTGTCCTTTCCTTGGAAATGCTGAAGATAAGCAATCTGAGGGATATTTTTAAAATATCTTACAGCTTTTTACTCCTTGAGCTGGTATTCATCTTAAGACTCAGTATAAGATAGCATAAAGAAAAGGTGCTGATCCTAAAATGAAACAATGACGGGAGCAATCCTGCAAACAGAATAGCTATGTACGAAGCAAAATATCCTTCACAGTCCTCTTTAAACTCCAGCTTCTTTGATGTGATTCTACCAAAATTCAGAAAGGGCTAAAAATTGTTGATTTTCTGTAGTACAATTCAGAATATGCCACATTTCAATTACACTACAATGTGCTGGTTTTGGCTGGGATGGAGCTGATGTTCTTCATAGCAGCTAGTATGGGGCTGTTTGGGATTTGTGCTGGAGACAGCGCTGGTAACAACAGGGATGTTTTAGCTGTTGCTGAGCAGGGCTTACACAGAGTCGAGGTTTTTTCCGCGCCTCACACCACCCCCCCAGCTAGGAGGCTAGGGGTGCACAAGAAGTTAGGAGGGGGCACAGCTGGGACAGCTGCCCCCAACTGACCAAAGGGATATTCGATACCATGTGATGTCACGGTCAGTGTATAAAGCTGGAGGAATAAGAAGGAAGAAGAAGGAAGGGAAGGACATTTGGGGTGATGGTGTTTGTCTTCCCAAGTAACCCTTATGTGTGATGGAGCCCTGCTCTCCTGGAGATGGCTGAACACCTGCCTGCCGATAGGAAGTGGTGAATAAATTCCTTGTTTTGCTTTGTGCATGTAGCTTTTGCTTTACCTGTTAAACTGCCTTTATCTCAGCCCGTGGGTTTTTTCATTTTTACTCTTACAATTCTCTCTCCCATCCCACCTCGAGGGAACAAGCGAGCAGCTATATAGGGCTTTGTTGCCAGTTGGGGTTAAACCACAAGAATACAACTTTCCAGAGCAGACACAAAAATCCCTCCACCAGTATCTCACTTCTGCCCTATCCCCTCAGAACAGAACATCACAACACTGCATACTGCTATTTCACATCTAGCAGAGCCAATGATGAGTAAGATGATATTATAAACCTTTGCTGTGCCCCCTAAATAATAAAACATTTGTGCACATGACATTATTTAGTGCATGGGTACAGGATAGTACAGTTATGTACAATCCCATACATATTTCTGTTGCACACGTGGTGCTAAATGGGACTTTTAAATTAATCCCTGGAAGAGCAGTGACTGTGAGTTTATGTAGATGTAGGTATGTTTCTAGTACTCACCAGCAAAAGAGATGTCCTTTTCCACAATCTACAGCAGGGGCTTTTAGCATAGGGAAGCTATGTGTATCTGATCCTGTTGAATTTGATCCTTGTCTTGTTAGCCTTACTGCTCTTTCACAGCCTGGTATAGGACACCATTTAATAGCAGGATTATTTTCAACAAAGGCCTAGGAGCAAAAGAGGAAAATATTTTACCACATAAGAGCAGATTTCATTATGGATATAAAACAATCTTATTCATAATCTTCCTCTGAAGGAACAAAGCCAAAAAGCATAAGGAAAATCTTGTAGCTGCTTTGATAGGCTTTTAAAAATAGTTATAAAAAGATAATAATTTAATCTCCACCTTAAAAATGCTATTTAAAAAACCTCCAGAACAAAACAGTACTCCAGATTGCAACAGACTCCAGATGCAAATGACTTACATCCCAAAATGTTCAATATGCACAAGTCAATTCCTTTGTGATATGGCTTACTGTAAACTGCTACTATATATGTACTGGCATTAACAGAACTGACACTTGTAGTTGAAAAGGATTAAAATCTTATTGATTAAAAGAAAAATCCCACAATATACCCCATCTGCAATAAACTTGAAACCAGAACTAGACTAACTCAGGAATTTACCTCCAGTCTTTTTTTGTTAATGTAGTAGGTCTTCTTCCATAAAACTTAAATCTAATAAATGAGGAGGAAAAGGAACTTTCACTACTTTGCTTCAAACCTACGCTGATGATCAGCCACTTGAGATTTGAAGATGTAAAAGATTAATCAGATCTGGTCATTTAATTTGCACCTTACTGTGTAAGACTGTTACTATGTATTAAAGAGACTTGTCACACAGAGGAAGTATTGTATTGCAAACAAAAAAATGTTTCTCACTTTGTTTTGCCCTGCCACCACTGATAAAGTAGCATATTATCTCAAAGACTAGTTCATTACTACACTGGTATAAAAGAAAAATGATTAATTTAAAAACAAGTTACAATGATGGAAATAAACACACACAAAAAAATCAAACAGGAGAACTAAATGAAGGTTTTCTTATTTCTCTTCCTATATATAGCAATTGTATCAAGCACTGGATGGAAAAATATTTAAGTAATTCACTCATACTAATAGATTTTTTAAATGGAAACAGGTACTAATCTGATTGTAAACAGTTTCTTGGTAATAAAAATAATCCAAAAACTCTTTAAAATTTTAGCTTGCCAACACAAATGAGTCTGGTTCATTAAAAACTTTGTATCACCTGTTATGAACATTAGTTGGATCAAAGCTTTTTGTTAATACTGCATTAGGTTACACATTATGGAAGTACTGCATTTGTGCTTAAGGAATAAATACAATGTTCTTTTTTTTTTTCTCAGTGGTATATCATACATTGATATTACAGCATATAAGACAGCCAATAATCTAGTGTATATATTAATTTATGAATTTCTACTTTGAAATTTACAGATACATTGCAGCATTTTACATAGAAGCTTTAAGTTATTTTTTATGAAATGAAATACAGTTCGAGAGTACAAGAACAGTTTGATAATTTACCTTAATGTCAAATTGAAGGTATCTTTTATCCATCTCCTTGGAAACCACACTTTCTATGATGTCTACAGGCACAAGCTGGAAACAATCATATGCTGGGCAAAAAATGTTGTGAGCTTCACCCTCCTGAATTTTCAGATTCAAAAATCTGCCAGAATTTTGTCAGTCAGTATTGTGAATAAAAAGTAAAAATTAAAAGGCTGCTGAATACTTTATACTAGGTTCACAGATATTCACATTAATCAATTTTTAAACAAAGAATGAGAAGTATCCTTTTCTGCTGAAAAGGGCTACAGATCTGATGAACAGCATAATTAAAAACAAATAAAAGAACACTGTCCTGGTTCAAAAGTGAGCACCATCATCTCTGCTTAGCCTGATGAACACTTTGTGGCTTCCATCCTTGCCATTTATCAGAGACAGCTCTGCAATGTTTAATTAAACAGAGCATTACTTCTAACTTAAATCAGAAATGCAATGTGTAAATGTACTTAATCTAGGAAATAATTAATTTGATATGCAATTAATTTTTGCAACTGTGCTAGTCAAAACAGGTCTGGCTCTTGGAAGCTGACTTCTAAATGGCAACCTTTATAGTCTGTAAGCACCAGAATGTGAGACAGAAGAAGCTCCAAAATCTGCTGAAAGCTGGACTTTAACTAACAGTGCACAAGGTTGCTCAGTTTCAAAGGTGTAACGTATTAATCTGACATCAAGGATGATACTTATCTAACTTTAATAATCTAAAGGACAGGCCAAGTTAGTTACCAAGTTAGTTACCTGGGATCTTTTAATAGTTAAGGTGGAAAAACTTGCCAAGTCGTCCCATCTTAGATTTGCGTCTTAGAATGGGTTAATTCAGTCCTGGCTATGCTTTGTGTAACTTAGAAATGGCAGGCTCAGAAAGACGCATCCCAGCCTAGATGTGCCACCACAAACGCTTGGCATTGAACTGTGGCTCTGAGTGCACGCACCAATTGCAGTACTCACAGCACCCAAATTAGAAGCCCCATGTCAAGCCAGTGATCTCTTGGTAACTTCTACATCGCTGCATAACAATTTGCAAGACAACAGAAGCACGACTATTCATTTTCTTGCCACTGAAAAGAATTGCCTTCTAAAAGCTCACAAGGAAGAGAAAGTGCTCTTCCTTAACATAAGAGGAATGGGTTCATATAAATTGGGCCGACCTGCAGTAGGACTAGTTGTGCTGACAGGACACTCTAACAAGACGCTATATTGGTACAGTTCAACTAGTGCAATCTCCTGAATGGAGTCAAAGATTAATATAAAGACACTGTGTACAGATCTAATTATTCCTGGAAAGTATTATTAGTATTTATACTAGCATAATTATAAATGTCTGAGTTTTTTAATAGTGTGAGTATTCTGACTTAAAAAAAAAAAGCAGTAACAAGAGCATTACACTTATAGAACTTTTAAGCTAAATCTAATCCTCAGTTATTAGTCCTCAATGTAGAAAAGCATTTTAATTGCTTTTCTGACTGGGAATGGATTTATGAGGCCTAAATTTATTGTGCCAAACTAAGAGATAGAATTAAGCATGTGCCTAGTTTAGAAAGTGTCAAGAAATTTTAAGTAATAACCTACATAACCTACACGCTGCGCAAATCATCAGTAGGCTCATCTATTTACACGTGGGCTTGAAACATTTGCTTAAGAGTTTTGCTGAACCAGAATAAAATAAGACATGATGTAAGCCCAAAACAGTTGACAGCCACTTTGAGTGACAACTTAAGTATTCAGTGGGGTCAAACCAGCAACTCTCTGAAACCCAAACAGCACTTTAATATCAGCTGTTTATGGTCTCTGTCCTTTCCTCTTCAAAATGGCAAGTACAAACATTTCTCAAAAGACAGAAAAGTGCATATACTCACGCCTCCCAGCATGCTCTGCAGAAGTCATGTCCACAAGGCATATCCACTGGGTCTTCAAACACAGAAATATTACACATACAAATGTCACACTGTAGATGAAAAAAATACTTCTGATTAAGAAACACCCTAAAGCTTTTCATATTGTTAGAAGGATAAAGGTTGGAAAATCTCAGCAAAAAATTTAAATAAGTGCTCAATAAGGTAAAAAATCTAACTGTAACAAAACAAAACAAAAGTTATTCAAGCTATAGAAACAGAAATGAGAAGGACTACTGTATCTTTGCTTTCATACTTCCCTATCTGAACAGCACATTTTGTGGTGCCTTCTGTCTTGTCCTCCAGCTCAGTAAGTGCTTCACCCTGCAGAGCACTGGGACCTCCAAGTTAGAGTTCTAGGGACCTGAATTTTTCATCAGCTTCACAGGCGGCCAGAAACAAAGTTTGGAGAGGGCAGAGGCTGTTCACACAATCAGGTTCAAATCAAGGCAGAGCTATTTAGTTGTGCAACAGCAGCAACTATTTTGAGAAATAACCTACATAAATACTGTATTTTAAAAATACTTTCAAGCTTTTGATAAAAATAAATAAAAATTTAAGCTACAAATATTCCAACAGAAGATATCATTGCTGAATTTTATACAACTGGGTACTACAGAAGAAGTAACATTGAATATTGAGATCCTTACCCTGAAAACATTTAAAGCATAGGCATGAAACTACTCATTGGTTGTGGATCGTCATGAAAATAAATATTCATGTTCTTCCAGCAGTACAAATGGATTTTTTTCTTTCCATTGGAACAAAGATTCCATGAAAGTTTACTTCAGCTTCCAATACATTAAATATTATACACACATAGGATATTTTAAAAAACTTAGCCTATGGTATGCCACTTTGTAAAAACACTTGTGTTACAGCCAGTACAAAACAAAACCAAGAAAGTTGGCCTTTATAGTGCAAAACTTGATGAAGGCATTTATTGTTGTTTCAGTCATTTCAGCTTATTGTCTTGCCAAAATTAAATATTTTAGAACTTGATGCATCAGAAATGTTCATTATTAAATTTATATGAGTTTGCAATTATGTTTAAAATGTAACTTTAAAAATTCATGAAGCCCTGAGTTCAAAATACCAAGTACAGGACATTTACTGCAACAGTTTCAATTAGAAGATAGGATGTAAATGCAAAATCTGAAAAGGATCTTGTGGTTTTATTTTATCTATTCCTTTTAGTTTTCATTTTCCTGCCAAACTGAGAGACTTCAGACAAATATGTATTATTTCATAAACAACAGTTTGAAAAAATTATTTTGACATCTCTTGGTAAGATTTTTTTAAACAGACAGGAATACTAAATATGTAACACTGGATTTGGCTTTAAATACACTAGATGTATAATGGCAATCCTTATCCAAACCTGCATTCCTGGCTTATGGACCATCAATGAAAAACAAAACACACAATGTAAAACTGAAGACATATAGTCTTTCATTACACATTTTAATTAGAAAATATTCCTGGACAATATTTAACTGCTAATGTAAATAAATGTATAATAGCATTATTCCTTCTATATAGTTTCTTTTCCAGCATTTTACACTTAAAGAAATAAAAGATTTCTATGCAGGAATGCAAAATCTTAATTTTAAGATAAGATCTAGAGATGATACATTTGCAAGGCTGTATATAATATTCTAGAAAATTGCTTAGGTCATGAAGCAAAAGTTTTATAATGCTGCAGCTGTGGATTACTAAAAGAGAACTCTGTCTTCCAAAAGAACCACATTGATTTTGGTGAAAGGCGCTTTCATATTTCAAATTTGCAATACCCTTGTATACTGCTTGAAAAAGCCCACACATAGTAAAAGTAATTATAAGCTTACAGTACACTAGTGGGCTGACATTTCAAAATGCAGACAAAGAGAATTTTGTTTTCTACAGAAAAAAAATTCAAAAGGCAGGGTTCATAGCATTGAGTACATTCAGGGAAATGGATACAATGGAAGTGAACATCTTGATAAGCATGAGATGAGAAGCTCCAAAGGGCCAAATGCACTGATGTGACGGTAGCTGGCTAAAATGCTACTTTGTGAGTGACCATGGTGAAAGAGAGTGCTTTGTATTAGCCAGAGGCTCAGTTGTGTTATTATATAGAATGTTTAAACTGTCAACTTCTCTGTTCACCACTTCTGGGAAGAGGAATGCTTTACACCTTTACAAATGTATTTTCAGAATGAGATGGCAACGTATCTCTGCTGTCTACATAGGTGCGCTAAGTTTAGAAATGAGCTCTTTTGACCTGCTAGTTTCAGATCTATTCATAAACTTACCACAGCTGTCTCAATGTCTCCTGGTGAGGGGCTGATTTCATCAGGGGAGGTTACAGAAGAGCGAGTAGTGCGTGGAGTTCGTGGAGAAGGGAGCGTGTCCCATGCGTTGTATCCACTTGGAGGGGGAGTTGGCATCTGAACCCCTGAACGCTGGCAGCAGTTCTCTGGATTAGACATCCACGCTTCAAGTAACTTCTCCCTGTCCCAGTCTTCAATAAATATGCAGATATAGGAAATTAAATTTAAAATCTATTTTGTAACTGCAGCCTCAAAAGAATATATAAACACTACGCTAAAAAATTTAGAAATAAGTAAGTATGATAAAGTGTAAGTTTAGACATAAAGTTTTACAGAACGCATCCCAAAATAATACATAATGCAATGTATTTATGTAAATAACTGCATTGCAAGCATCTTGGTTCCTTGTAAAACCAGTCTTACATTAAGTCTTAGATAAAAGCTAGGACACTCAATCAGAAACCAGAACTGCAGTGACTTGCAAACTTAGGTCAAAATAGAACAGCTCTTGCACCACAGAACTGTCAATATTTTCCCTTTCCAATAAAAAAGTTATTTATTTAATATGGATTTACTTTTACCTATTGTGGTTTTTTAAGAAGATGAAGCCAAGTGCTACAAATGAAGGAAGAAGACTAACATACAACCTAATGAGTTACCAGTTTTTATATATACATATAAGAGTCATGTATTCCTGGGGAGAAAAAAGGAAAAAAACCACCTGATTGCAAGAAAAGATTTCCTCTATTCTTACTATATTTTTATTCTTTAATTAATCGTTACTTAATGCTTTACTTTTATTCATAGTTAAATTGTCCATTTATATACAGAAAAAGAACTAGTGAAACAAATGTTATTATGTATTTATTATGTATTTTATTATGTCTTAAAAATAAATGAAATCTTTCTTAATCATTGTTTGAAATGTTTTCTGTTTCCTAAGAGTAATACTAAAGATATCTTAGGAATAGCGATTTTTTTTCTATTAAAAATACTTAAAAGTTCTAATTTAAATATAAATCTATCAAAGTTGTATATGGACTTGAATCTAAAACCATTCACCTATGCACAGATCAGATGAACTAGAATTTCAGAAGGAAAGAGAAATTTCTGATTTTTTTCCACTTTGAACAAATATTTTGAAGTGGGGTTTGTTGGGGTTTTTTTTAATATTAGGTACTCCCACTGGAAACTCAATGTAACTAACCAAAAGATCTGTGTTATTTTTATTGAATTTTAGATTTCATGAGAAAACCACACATAGTATTCCTATACTGTATTAATGCTGGAAAAAAAAAGATACATATTTTAAGCACTAAACTTAGTAGAAAAATTCCCCCATCACATAATGATTGCTATTATACTAAAATCTGTTCCCTCCTAATATGAAAAAAAGCCTTTGAGATGGAGATAATTTACTGGTAAGTGCTTGCTTACTTATTCTAAGATAAAACATTTAATGGGTTAGTGTGATTTCATTTGTTTAAAGACATGGACCCTGAATATATTTACAATTCAAAACCAAAAAAAATCTTATTAGCATTTTTCAAATTACCCTGAGTTTACAATCTTGCAGAGGGGAGCTGACTGATGCTACGATACAGATAAAATTTGCTAACAGTTTTCTTGAGCTCCTTTTCTTGTACTGCATCTTTAAAACTAAAAGTGTTAAGACATGCTACTAAATGGATTCCACTGTGTTTTCTTTACTAACTTAGGAGTTTTAGTAAAATATGAGGTAATTATATTTGCTGATTTGCTTCTCTTTTATCCTGAAATCAATTGCTGTATAATGTACTAGAAGAGAAACAGGAATAATGTTGAAAAAACACTCATAGAAAAACTGTAGTTATTTATTTTCATGACTGCCATAATAACTATTTTTTTATTGGCTCTAATTCTACAAAACTCTACTTCCATCTTTTAATTAAAAAGTAGAAACATAAAAATTCACTCTTAACTCTTACAACCTGTGCCAGTAAATTGATATAGTTATACAATAAAAGGAAATAAACTTTATTAGATTAAATATTACATGTCTGTAAAATATTAAAAGTAGTATATAACAGTCTTTCCAAGAATTTAAAACATGCTTTTCATACATTAAGCATTAATTAAATTAAGATTTCACATTATTCTTTTATGAATTTCAAAATTAAATGCAAAACCATTGTAATTTGGCATTTGATGTTTCACAATTGACTAAGCCTTTGTAAATAGCTCAGTTATTCCCTTTACTAGGCTGAACCAATTCTATGTCTTCATTTCAAATAAAATAAACTTGTATTTGAATAATTTCCAGTGTATGACTACAGCTACAAGAAAATAGCTGACTTTCTCATGACTTGCAGATTGTCTGTGCCTCTTTCTCCATCCTGGCCAATTGCATTAAGTTACTGCTATATCACTAAGGCAACATCAGTAGAATGACCTTTCCAACCCAGACTGATTTCTTCTCAACTTTCAATTCCTGCTTGCTAGATGTTAGCAGTCCACAGTTTACATTAACCTCACGGACTGTACTGTGAGTTTGATCAGTACCGCCATCATTTTCTTCTTCGAAATATTTGCAGAGGTTACAGAATCTGCCTACCCGCTTAGTACTAGTTTTAACCGTCATGAGAGTATTCTGAGAATCCAAAATAGCATTCAAATACTGCACATATTATAAATACATTATAAGCATTAAACAAAAAATCAACATTAAAAAAAATATGTATGCACAGACTGTGCCTTAGACATCACCAGACTGGCACAAGTTCCTGTTGACTTAATTCAGTATTAAAAGGAACACAAATACCAACTACTGAAAGCAATGTAAAAGAGATGAGTTTCAAGTTCCATACGTCCTCATGAAAGTCTGCCAAATGTTGTGGGTTTAAAATAATGTTTTCTTATTTCAGTTTTGCCCTTTTCCTTTTATTTTCACAAGGACCCCCCAAAAATAATAGGGTATGAAAGCAGTACAGTGATGAGCATGCAAACCATTAACTGTTTGAGTAGTTCCTTTAGTATACAGTAACAATGCGGATGCTTCAGTAAGCGTAAGTTTTGAATCACTGAATCAAAGCGTAGAGTATCCACTGAATTTCAGATACTTTCGTCTGGAGCAAACACTCTGAATTCAGTATATCCTCATTCTGACAACGCCAGTTTACATTACATGACAAAAGCACAGACTTATTTCAATGGAATTAAACTAGTTACAGATATATACATAGAAAAGTATTCCTTGTATTAAAAGAATAACTTTAAAAATCCCTCAAAGTACATATACTTGTATGCTTTAAACCTCAATGCAATTTCCAACCATTTATTACAATGGTCAGACTGCTTTTATTAGGGAAAAAAAAAATTATCTAGTTTTATACACAAATACATAGTGGCAGCAAACCAACGGTCTGACAAAAAAAGGTAAAATGAACTTGACTTTTTTGACATAGAAGACCATGGATGTTCCACTTCTGTGCCTGTCACTAAAATAGGAAAGCTTTGTTTCTCCACGCGGTATAAGTTAAAGTGTCTTCCATTCTAATTCCTAGTTTGAATCACTTTCCTGCCAGCTTCCCTATCTGCCTCTGCTTTTTGACGTCCTGAAGCTGTACTTCTTTCTGAAGTACTGTGTGAACTGTTTCCTGGTATCTGATTAACTATTACTTCTCTTTTACTTGGAAATAAAAAGTAAACATACAACTGCAATATTGATTTTTGGATTACCATGTGCCCGAAGTAGAGCTTCTGCAGTAAAGAGCGGGGCTTGGAGCATGTCAGCAGATTCCACAATCAGCATATCCTTAAGCCTTCGCAGGTCCTGAAGTCTTAGCCCCTCATATGGCTTTGAGAAAAAGAAAGACAATTCATGTCTAGCAGTATTTTCCAATTAGTCTCTAATGCCATCTTAAAATTAAAACACTGTTACTGACAATCATTTCAAATGTGAGGTATTACATAACAAAATTCATTCATTGTGCAGACCAATGACCATGCAAAGCTATATGGAAACACTGTCATTTTGCATTTTTTTTTAATTGGTGTGATCTTCTTAGATGTCAAAGTCCAAAAGATAGTACCTCTGGAGTTCTCCATTATAGTGGGAGGCCAAGTTCAAATGATGAACTAGCCTAACATTGACTCTCTCTCAAAAAAAAAGCTAGATTTTTAACATAATCCAGATGAATTTTGAAGTGATTAAACCTCAGACATTGTGGCATGGGTATGAGAATGCATGACTAGATTTAAACTAAGGATTTCAGGGGACTGCGAGAGAAAGGACAGGTTAAAATATGTTGCATATAAATTCTCTGATGCTAACTTTATACAGGAATTGAGACTCATTAACTTTTCTGGGTGAGGTTACATTGAGACAATAGTAAAAAGGGAAATGTTTGTGAAAAGGATCAGGTATGGGGCTTTTGAGGCAATATCCACTCTCATCAAAAGTGGACAAGTAAGCCTTGAATAGGACAGATCAGACACGCAGTTAGAGGTTCACAGAAACACAGAATGTTTGAGGTTGGAAGGAACCGGCAGATTTAATTCAGTCCAACTCTCCTGCTCAATCAGGGTCACCTAGAACCAGCTGCCCAGGACTGTGTCCAGACAGCTTTTGAATAAGTCCAAGGCTGAGAATTCATTGTACATGAAGATGTCAAAACTAGTTTTGAGAAACAATGGCTAACTCTGATAGCCCTACACAGTGAGAGCAGATCATCCAGCTGCCTTCCTGGTCTGGAGCTCCATCCCCTTATTATAGCATTAAAAAAAGATCAATTTAGAAAGACAAAAAGGCAGTAATTTTAGGATTCTGAATTAGTTCAGCCAAGATACCAGAGATGCATACACATGTTTTGCACACTTCTTTTTAAAACCAAGAAAGGAAGAACATGACAGCAAATAATATGTTTGTTAGTGTTGTTCAGGGTAAATGTCCAAAAAGTAGAAAAACAAGTGGGAGGATATGTACAGAGAACAGTTACACAAAGGGTATGTAAAAAAAAAAAAATTCATTCTTACATGCACTAGTTTTATTTATATGAAGCATAGCTAACAAAAAATTTAAAGCATTTGACATCAAACTCGTATGTGCTCAGGACTAATTAGGAACCTGGCCACCAAACAGCAATTGTCTTCACCAATTTGGAGAAGAAAGGACACAGAGCAGCAGTGATAACAGAAAACCACTGTAAGACCACCATTATTAGTTATTATCCATATTTTGATTTCATGTATAGTCCAGGACTCTCCAGTGCTAGGTAATATGCACACACATGCATACGTACATGTGTAGACTGGTTCTACCCTTGGAAGTTTACCATCTAAGTAAAAGTCTGCCATGCGCATAATCCTTTGAGGATAACAAGCAGAAGAGATGGGGAGAATGGATACCCTCGGCTTCTGAATGATTTTGTTCTTTTGAGACACCTACTCTAAAAACATTATAGGCTTTCTACCTTCTAGATATCATAATAAGATCTATAAAATGCATCTAAAACCATAACTGACTCCCACAAGGACCTCTTCTGTTAGCTAGTCAGTAAAATAAACAGGAACTTCTAAATATTAGAAACTTTGTGATAGGCAAAAGTAATGGTGCCATGGCTCTGCATTGGCTCTGTCATTTTTGAGAAAGCATGAAAAGCAGAAGAGAAATGAACTGTGAGTGTCCTGACCTTTATCTTGATTGCCCAAGCTCATGGACTTTCTGTATGTCTTTCCATTGCTGATCATGCATGACTCAGTAATGGACAACCTGAACCTTAATGGCTTGGACCGAAATAAATCTGGGCCACTTGATTCCTAGCATGCTGGAATTTGACTGTCCTACTTAATTTCTTACAAAAGAGATCATTCATAAAACCATGTCAGAGGGACAGGGATACAAACAGCTGGGTGCCTGAATGATTATAATTGCACGAACATACCGAAAAAAAAATGGAAGCAAAGAGCAAATCATTTTGACTGAATCCGAACTGCAATGGTAAAACAAGTAGCTTTGTCAGCACAACAGTACTCAATTCTTGAATACCACATGTATCATAAAAAGAAATGTCTTTTCTGTTGAAGCTGCAACATATATGCATATTTTAGGACCTAATATTTTATCCTGAAACGCAGATATGCTCAAAATGCTATCTAATGGATTGGTTCTAGGTCAAACCCTGGCAAGTATCTCCCTTGTCTAACAGACTATTATGTTATCTCAGCTGGAGCATTCTACACAGCCCAGCAGGGATTTTTGGATCCTGCAGTTTTTAAGAATCCTAATTTTATCTTTTGAAGTAATGAGGGAAATATTTCTTAAGAATGTGTTTGAAACTTCAGACATTTGTTTCGTAAAATAATATATGAGCCCACAGAAGAAGCTGAAAGAAAGGAAATTTTAGGGTGGTACTACTAAGTGGCTTACCTGGGAATTCCAGACTGAAGGCTTTATACAATGAGAAGCCTTAGAAATGTTAATGTGTACAAGACATAGTCTTGCAGAGACATGTGAAGATACAGTGTTTAGTTATAAGGATGTATATCCTTTATGTAATATCATAGAGGTTTGTTTTTAACTACTTCAAACATTGACTTATCTATGCACTGCCATATACTGTAAAGGATTTTTGTTACAGCTTATGATGCTCAGAGACCTTTAATAATCACTTATGGAGGAGTTCTTTATTGATATTTGCTGTGAAAAAGGAATTGTTCAATATTACCATCACTTAACTATATAATGATTTTGGAATATACTATTTGAATTACTATGTTAATGCACTGGTGAGCTTCTCACTACAGATTTCAACACTTCTGTATTCTCAAGAGCTCTTATTTTTAACTATTTTGTTCTCGCTTTTTTACTACTAATATTTAGATATCATAAATAATATAATTGCTTTTCTCCTGAAAGTAATATGTCAGCTGATTATTTTAACAGTTCATTTCAAACTGTTACTACTTTCTTCACTTTTAAAGCACCATTAAAATAGACACAGGCAAAGTAACTCTTTGCTACAGTGATGACTATATAATTAAGAGGTGTCAAATATACTTCATGTGAATATCCTCCTTTATGGGTGGATGGAATTCTACAGTTAAAAGAGTCATATATTTAAAAAATAATCTATACTCCATTAGATCAATGAAGTGTAAGTATACACCTCTTAACTGCCTGTAGTCCCCTTATCTTCTTTCACTTAATAAACATTCTCTATCTACAGAGATAAACTACACTTAAATCATCTAAGATAACTCTTTGTGTTTATGATATTTGCATGACGTATCTATTTACATGATATCAATTCTGGAAGAAGAAAATTCAAATTACTATACACTCAATATATTAATCTATGATGCACTCACTAGCATTCAGTTGCACATATGTAAAATGAACTAAGAAATTACATACTTTGCTATTGCACAATGTATTTCACTGAGTCTGACTAAGAGGCAAAACCGTTCTGGATGATCTGCTCTAAAGCAGCTCATTCCCCAGGTGCTTCTTATGTAGGTTTAAAACATGCATGATGTAATTGAAATGAAGGTGTCTGTTATCTTCCAGGGATACATCACCAAGACAAATATGCTCCCATGCTAAAATAAACAGCAAACTAAAAGACTGCAAATAAGACAACCAAGATCTATGAAAGCAGTTAAAAAAATAAACAGTTACAGTCATATTACTTAGGGTAACTTCAATTAGATTTAAAAGATAGACAAACTTAAATTTTATATAACAGATTTTTTTTAGATTGTTCATCAACCAAGTAAAAGCATCAAGAGAAAGAAGGCTTGTTTTCTAACACCCTTTCCACTGTCCACACATCACAGATGGATCTTCTTTTGCTACAACTATGGTGTTACATTCATACTCCATTCTTAAAATATTTAGCATTTCCATTTTATATAGGGAAATACAGATGTGTGTGTTAGTATATTGTTTTCCTTCCAAACTGCATTCTGTGGTTTGTGCTTCAAAACTATTAGGGCCTGTTTGCTACCCATCTTTAACTGCAGTCTCTAATTTGATCACTAAAAATGTCTGAGGTGTACTAAACCAAAAGTAAAATAGAAATGTTGCTTTAAAAATACGTTTCAGGGAGCACTGTAGTAAAATGAGATTTTAAAAGATTGGGTAAGTGTATGATGGAAATTATTTTATTCAGAAATCCTTGTGGAAGGAATAAAATGAACTGCAGGAAGAACTGCCAGGCTCTCAAACTTGAAATGTGGGAGATCGG
>JAVSBS010016238.1:18517-56600 GCA_033124195.1 Coracias cyanogaster | reverse complement strand
TGGACATGTACACCTTCAGGTTCTTTAGATGGTCTTGAACCTGGTCTTCACTTACAGTGGGCAGATCTTCCTTCTCCCAGTCCCTGCCTTTGCCTTCTGCAAATTGGGCAGTGTAGCTAGAGCCTTTACTGGTGAAGACTGAGGCAAAGAAGTTATTGAGTACCTCAGCCTTTTTCATAGCTGTTGTGAGCAGGTCTCCCGTTTTCTTCCAGAGAGTGTTCACATCTTCCCTAGCCTTCCTTCTATCACTGACATGCCGGTAGAAGCTTTTCCTGTTACCCTTGACATGCCTGGCCAGATTTAATTCTACTGGGCTTTAGCTTTCCTGACCCGAATCCTGGCTGCTTGGTCAACTTCTTTGTAATCCTCCTTAAGAAAGGCCTTGAAAGAATAGTCAGAATAGTTCAGTCATAGTAGAGGGCAGAGGCTGGTGAGTACCTAAACCAAATAAACTCAAATGATATTAATACTATATAATGTAATAGAAATTGTCAGGAAATAAAATTTGAGTCCCCTGAATATAATCCATATTAAAATAATTTCTTCCAACACAAATCATATCAAGACATCCTAATCAGATCCATATTCATAGTGTTTAAAATCCATTTTCATTTAGAATTATGTCTGGCTTTTGGCTTTGCTACTGTTTTTAGCTGACTGGTTTGGAACCATGACCTCTGGCTACCCAATATTTTTTGTTGCAAAGCTACCAAGCCTTGAAGAGCAGCAGTGAAATTCACCAGGCATTCGTGGACAATCTCCTTGTAAAGAAAAAATTAGAATATTTCAGCCAGTGGCAGATTTCCTTCTAGTCTCCAAAGTACTAAGCTCACTGACCTGTTCCAGTTCCCTGAGCAACAGGTACAGTAATGTTGTGCCAAATATGTTGTCCGCTACCATCTGGAAATTGAATCTGAAGAGAAAAATAATTTCACTACTTGTCCAGGATTTCTAGATAGCTCAGGGAAGTGACAACTATGCATGAACAGTCAAGGTGTGCTGGACTCATGGCCAAGGCACAGACTGACTCAGCTGGATGCAAACACCAAGACAGATGCTTACAGAACAGATCAGAGGACTGTGCATGTCCTCCCTGTCAAAGCTGCAGATCCACGGCAACAGCTGTGTGCCCTGGACACAATGAACACTCTGGTCATTTTACAGGGCATATGCACCCACATGCCCAGCTGAAATTTCCTAGCAAACGAACAGGGAGGAGGGGCAAAGGTATCTGATGAGTGATGATGATCACTTGGGAATCAAGAGGATTGATCTAGGTGGGCAAGCTGTATAGAGAAACGGCAAGATTTCTAGCACATCTCCAAGGCTAACCCAGTTTAGCCATACTTCGGTGTATAGTCTTTCACAAGCTAGTTAAAAGTAAGCTTTTTCCACAGAAATTTTCTATTCTGGAACTTTTACAGGAAAACAACTTTCTGTCCAAGTGGAAGTGAAAACACCTCTCTGATTGCTCTGTATCTTCTCTTTGCTCAGTCAGTGTTAGAACTTGCTTGTTATCCTAAAAGATAATTAGTGACAAGAAAACACGCAATAGAACAAACACAGACCGGTTAAAGTATTCATTTTTATGTACACATGATGTACCCTGTTTTGCCTCTCAGCCTCATCCCACTTTCATTCACCTTTGTAGGACTTGTATCTCACACATTCGCTTTGTAGTGGTTTCTTTCTTCCACAACTCCACACAAGATGGATGAAGAAGTGGACAGGGCATGAAAGTGTATTTTCCACCCTCAGCCAAATGTGGTGGGAATCTGTCCATGGCAAATATCTGAGTTAACTTGTACTTGACATATGACCCCATCCCACTGACACACAAGGACTGAGAGTCTTTTGAACGTGAGTTTCCAGACTTCTCAAAGTTTTTCAACTTAGGAAAAGTATTTACTTTAAAATTGTTTAATGGTTTGATATATGCTAAAATTAATAATATTTAGTATGAGTAGCCTGACAGAAGGCTGAATAAATAACAGCAACTCCATTATCTTTTAGTAATCAATCCTGTAATCTGACCAACATGGATATCAAATTAATGAAATAGAATCATCCTTCCATAAGTTCATATTGATTAATGCTCGCTCAACTATCAAGTTATGAATTTAATGCAATACTTTATTTTGTATTGCTTTCAAACAGCAAATTTGTTTCAAATTTATTCAGACTTCCCAAAGATACATATATGGTACATGCAGGTACAGAAATCCCTCTTGCACATGAACATTTTGTGCATATGGGAAAAATAATGATGAAAAAACTTTGTTGTTGTTCTTTCTCAGGCAACTCGTAATAACAGAAACGCTACACACTTAAGTGTAGGCAGCGTTCATTTCAGAATTCCCAGAGTAATTCAATACAGCACGTTAATAGAAAAATTGAATCGAATGATGAACTGATCGCCTTAAGCATGTGCTTAACGCTGTGCTCAATTGGATATTCACCTTTCAGCTTTTTAAAACTTTCCAAAATTAAACCTTATATTTTCTACATATAAGTGCAGAATAAAATATCAGATTATTTCCACAAGTAAGGACAAAGCTGTTTCTCAAGTCAATAGGCCAAATTCTAATTTCAAATATATCTTAGAGAGCCCATAGTCATAAGATAATTTTGCACAAGTGGGTTAGCCCAGGAGAAGTCATTTGTACTTAGGTAGGAACGAACTCATGCTTTTAATTTGAAACGATGAAAAGCAATGCCACAGAGTGAGTACATGAGACCAGGAAAATCAAATCAAGTATTAACATTTCTCAACTATCAGCTAAACAGGAAGCAGTTAATCTTGGATTAAAAACTTCATATTTACTGTCCAGTAAAATTGAAAGAGAAATATAATGTTGAGATACTTAAATATGCTGTGAATTTTTTGGCTTTTCTAAAGATGTCCATTGATTTTCTGTAGCTATACATTCATCTCATGGATAATTCTTAAATAAAAATGTTTACTCTAGGTCTTCAACCATCTTAAGTATAAACTTAAAGTCATATGAAGAAGCTGGCTGAAGAAGGTTGGTGTAGAACAACATTGAAATGCTTGAATCATTAAGGTCCAAATAACCAAAGAAACGTTGTTAAAGCCAACATATCCAGCCTCAGGAATTGTATGGGCTTTAATTAATAAATATCTCAACATCTCTACAGCTACTAATAAAAACATAAAGAAATGCTTGCAATGGATTCGTAACACAAATGTAACTTTGTGTACACAGTGTGGCCTTTCTTATTTCCATCTGCCCTTACAATAATTCTTGCCTTCTAAAAAAGAAGGTAACTTTGCATCCAGTTGAAATAAATATTTATTTTTGAAATCTAAAATATAAAGGGTTCTTAACCTTAAAAGATCTGTATTACAGCTTCTAACGACAACAGCTAAGGTCAAAGGAAGTGATCCTTCCCCTCTGTGCAGAACTGGTGAGGCACAGCCAGTCCTATGCTCCCCAGTACAAGACATGGAAGCAGGTCCAGCAAAGAGCCACAAAGATTAATAAGGGACTGAAGCATCTCACATAGGAGGAGAGATTGTAAGTGTGTTGCCTGTTCAGCCTGGAGAAGGCTCAGGGTGATCTTATGAATACCTAAAAATACCTGATAGAGGGCAGTAAAGGAGATGCAGTCAAACTTTTCTCACTGGTGACTGCTGACAGGACAAGAGAGAACAGGCACAAACTGAAATACAAGAAATTCCATTTAATGCAAGAAAACAACTCCATTTTAATTTTATTTTAAATATTTTTTGTTATGATAGGTGTCAAGCGCAGGTGTTGCCCAAAGAGTTTGTGGAGTCTCCATCCTCTGAGATATTTAAAACCTGACTGGACATGGCCCTCAGCAACTGGCTCTAGTTGATCCTGCTTTGAACAGGGGTTTTGACTAGACCATCCCCAGAGGCTCCTCCCAACCCCCGTCATTCCGTGATTCTGTGAACAAAAGTGTATTTTTTTGTGAGTCCAGATCCTTCATCAAGATGCAGCTGCCTAGCCAGGATCAGGACTACAGCATACATGTTCTCATTCTGCTACAGCCTACAGCAGCTGAACTGACGCGTGGGACTAATGTCCAACCAGACATAAAAAAGCCAGATCAACAACATTTTCAAACATAAGATGAGGTGAAATTATACAATAGCTAATAATTCCAGTTTCTTTTATTACTTCCTGAGAAAAATTATTCACTCTCTCTTTTTATCACTTCCTCTACTTCTTAAATTTGTCTGCATTCTAGGAGATATAACTACTTCTTTCCCTTCTCCTTTCACATTTTGTTATTCAGAAAGCTGTGCTGAAAGAGATTTTGTCACTAAAGCACTATGAGCTTTCCTTGGAGAGACACTCGGCCCTATTTGGAGTGAAAGTCAAGTGATTTAAATGTAGTATCACAGGTTTGGAAAAGCTTTGTGAAGTCTTAAGGACCATTACAAATGGCCAGGGTCAACAATGTGACATATATCTCTTAGGTCTGTTGCGGCTTAGTTGAAAACATGGGACAAGTCAGACATCCAAGAATAGGATCTGTGTATGCCAACAGTTCTTATATCTGGCAGAGTGTGTAAGTACTAGCGCTTTCATACAAAATCATAGAGGCATATGGAAATGCCACTTCTGCAACCATTAACCTTGTCTTAGAGTGGGCTACTTACAACCTCCTTTAAAGGTGTCTAGCTGGCATCCCTACATCCCAAAAAAGACAAAGAGCCTTTTGTCCTTTTGCTTTCAAGATGAAACTCCACAGTGCATTTCTCCTTTTCTTTGCTAGCTTCAAGCTTAGCCCACACATCCAATTAATCAAGGGAGCTATGAGGATACCACTTATATGTTAACTTAAATTAATCAGGGATTGTGGTGTAAAACAGACTGTTGTGATGGAGTTACAAATCCTCACATTTTACTTAGGCGCCAGATTTAGACCTTGTTTTCTTACGATTCCAGCATTCAGTAAAGAAAATAACAATATAGATGTAAGGATTACTCCTACTGCTTTTCTATAGTAATATGTGACAGTGTTACATCCACACTATTCTTTCCAGATGTAATCATAAGCATGTTTATAAATGTTGGTTTAGGAGTAACTTTTCAAATATTTAAGCAGATGGAGCATCTGCTTCTATCAGGTCTATAAAGAGGGTGGGGTGTTAAAGACTTCATTATTGGCATGGCAAATGTGAGAAAGATTACAGTTGCTTGTAAAAACAGTAAACACTGTGAGAGGTGCTGTCTGCATACGGATGGAGAAACCTTTCCAAAGGTCTCTGCCTCTCTCATTATTACACTGCATTAGCAGCCTAGCAAAACAGGAGATCTATATTGAAGAGACAGGAGCAAGACAGGGTAAAATGCTGGAAGAAAAGGCACAAGGCAGTAATCATGGTGAATAACTCTAGCTCTAGGATTTCATTAAATGAAATTAACTTTACAGTCACAATAAAATTTGAAATAGTAAAGGTTATGTTCTTTCTGGAGAGAAATACCTAGTTTAGAGGGAATAACACAGACATCTGAAAGTGTCTGGAAATGTACTATTAAACCCTGAAGTTCATCTACAATGAACCATGAAAGAGGAGTAGAAATCTACATATAGATGTAAAGTAAGGTGTAATCATATTAAAATTACATGAGATCCATGAATCTACATGTGGATATGCATGTGCACAGAGTCCCAGGAGGGGAAGCGTCAAGGACATCAGTCTTTATTGCTATGGAATTTGAGTTGTATTAGTTTACTATTCCTCTTATATTGTTAGCTTGCTATTCACTTTTCCACTGTTGCCCTCTCCTGCACTAGATGTAATGATTACAATGAGAGTATTGCCAACACTTCTCTTGTCCCCTTGCAGCTCCAACAATTGCAATCTTATATGGGAATTGCTTTTTAATCACAATGTTTTATCTTCACACAGAGTTGTGTCCACCATATTTCTATAATTCTTAATAAAAAATTATCATCCTCAAAGGCTTCTACATCTAAATGGGGACAGCAGTGGTTTCTGGATTCCACCCCCAGCTCTGTTGTGCTGTTTATAAAAATGGCATGAGACCATTGATCTGCAAATATGTAAGACACAACATGGTCATTCTGTTATTCATTGAAATGCTCACCAAAATATTGTTATTAATATTAGTATGTTTTGCATAGCAATAACAATTAGTTTCCAGTAACTTGTCTGAAAAAAAGTCTTTTGTTTACATCTGAAACCTGCATACAAAGGGAAGGCAGGTTTTGGTCATGAGAGGAGAAGGACAGGGAGCATTTGCCAGACAGAGCTCTTAATTGTAAACACTCTGATTTCTACATCTAAAACAATGAATAAACCAAAGGTTGCAGCACCATTTGAGTTACCTGTAATCCTGATGGCAATCCCTACAGGGCAGCTCCTCCAAGCAAAGGACTGAGTTTCTCTGGGAGCTTTACATTAAAGTGTGTCCATATATGTATGAATATATATATATATATAATTGTTATAATGATGATTACTACTATTATTATTATTATTAACGCATACATGTGAGGCATGTCAAGAATCAAACTATATCCTGCAAGTTAATGATGGTATGCTGCCTGTGAGTGACTATTCTGTCATTGAATTTAACCTTGTTTAGCAGCTACTTTAACCTCTAGTATTCCTTAGCACTGTTTTAGTTTTTTCCCTGCCAGTATGTGACCACCCTTTTCCTAGCTTAATACAATCAAAATGGAACAAATAAAATGGAATTTGGTTTCTATGCAAAGTTACAACTTTTCTGTACCTCGTCTGATCATCATCATTAGCTTTACAGAACAAAACCAGAAACTGCTAATGTGTGTTGATGGGAAATACCACTTTCCAGGTTTCAGTCGTAGGATCCAGAGTTCTAGGCTGCATTTAATCCAATTGCAGGTTTTTGTTCGTGCTGATAAGACTTTTCTGTGATTTTGAATGGTAGAGGATTTTTTTGTTGATAGAGTGCAACAGCATATTTTGATTAATAACAAAAGAGAACATACAAATATATTTCTCTCTGAAATTCACTATGTACATCCTAAATGTGTTTCTTTAAACCAGATTTGCATGGAGTTTAGATTTATTCGTCTGGATCCCAGAATTTAACAACATACGTTTGGAAACAAATTAATATCTGTACCTTGAGTGTAGATTAGCAGTGTTTTCAGGAACATGTCATAGTTTGAGATATTCAACTATTTAACATTATCATGATATTATCACAAAATACCAGTTTCTCCTGCAAAAAGGAAGGTAATGCTTTCTTTTCAAAACAGGACTTATCTGGAGGAAAATCCCAGACTCAACTTGAGGAAAAAAATGCTGATGTCCAATACAGAGCAGAAGAAAAAAATTTCATAGTAGAAGAAAACTAATTCAGACTTCATCTAAATTTTCACTCCACAGAATGGTATTTTATTAACTCTGATGTTTAAGGTATTTTTTTTTAATCTTTAAACTTTATACTTTTACCAACATCAATATATTTTAATCATGTTTTCAATGCCATACTTTTCTTAAACCAGACCTCTACACTGAAAAGCTAATAGAAGAACACATTAAAAATGTTCTAATAAATTTTCCACAGCTAAAACTACTCCTGAAATGTAGCCATGGGTCTTCAGTTCAGGGAAGAACAACACATATCCACAGAACAAATAGGAAGTACACCAGCTGACATGTCATCCCAGTAACAATTTTGCGGCATTAATATTACTTTCATATCTCCTTTCTAGGACTCAAACTGAACAGAGTTCAAGTAAACATACACAGTAAAACACTTAACAGTCCTCTCTCCCCTATTCATATCTGCCCTGCTCTTCTTACCTTTTTTGCCTTTCACACATCCCCTGCTGAATTATTTCTTCCCTCCCTCTGAATCAACAAAGTGTACACCCTTATAATATCACTCAAATCTCCTGTTCATCTCCAAATCACAAAACAGTGGAACTGCTGTAAAAAAAGATTTTGCATTGTGTTCATTCTTCTTCTGGGCTACTGTTTTCCTTTGAATATGAAAACCTCTTCTAGTTTTTTGAAGATTTGGATTATAAATTATTTGGGTCAGGAATTATCTCTTATTCTATGATTGCACCTATAACAAAAGTAATTTCATACTGATATAGTCTCTGTACACTACCAATATAAAATTAATTATCAATGATGCTTTATGATACTATTTTTAAGCCTTGTTACACCATAAACTGGATGCTACTTTTTTTTTTTCCTTTCACTTATGGCTTCAGAATCAGCATTCTCTTCATAACCGAAAACTGAGACTGGAATTTAGATATTTCGTATCCTGTATGGGGCCAGCCTTTTTGATTATTCATCTGATAACACTTTCTTTCTCTTAGCATGCTGTTAATATCAACCTTTTGCTTTGTTATAAACAGCATAAACAGGCACAAAAATATATACCATCATGCTGGGTTTAATTATTAAGCAAGGAATTCTTGACTGATCTCCATCTCTGTCTCTCTTCAGAATTAACAACCCCAGAAAAGGTAATCTTTTCCCACTTACATTATTCTCAAATAGATAAACTAGGAGGAGGACTCAACAAAACAAGCTGTGACACTGATTATAGAACAGTAAGGCTTGAAAGATTCCTGAGAGCCATGGCCAAATATTAAAATGTATATGAAGCAAAAATGAGAATAAGCCAATAAATATTTTAAGGATGAGTAATGGAAATGCCAAAGTGGCACACCAAATAGAAAGCTCTCATGTTCACTCAAGCAATCCAGAATCTCAGTGTGAGGACAGTTAAACCATAGAGGGAATGATATCATGTCACTGTCTACTAAATCAGCAGTTTGCTGAAATTTTTCATTCTTTTTGTAATAGGATGCTCTCAGGTAGGATTCCATAAATTTCAGAGGACACTGAGCAGAGTATGTGTGCAGTAATACATACTATAGTCTGAAACCAGTAGGACTGGGAAGCCTCTAGGAAAAGCACAGAAAACAAGAGTAGCTTTCAGAAGATGATGTTTCCATTGGGTTAAGAAAGTTCTCTATTCATTGTAGAAGGAAGTGACCTTTCTCTGTTGGAAAATGGGTTTCTTCTGTTATTGTGATTTTGTGGATGAGCAGCATGGTGATAGGGAATCATTAGTCAGGCAGGTGGCTTTTTTGACTTGCCATGCTATTTTAAGACTTTATCCACAGATTGTCAGCGTTGTTGATACCCCTGAAAGAATAACTGGCTTAGAAAGCATGAGGATCATCTGAAGCTCCAAATATTACATAAGTTAACTAGCATCTAGTTATGAAGAAGCTCTTCATTACAGTTTATATATATGTATATACATATATATATAAAATATGAAAATATGTAAGATTTATGGCAAACTGTGGGAGATACAGCCATGCAGTCACCCTAAGTATTACTAAGGCAAGCCACACAATATAAAGCCATGGTGAAGAAGGTGGGAGGGGATATATATAAGCCCTGTCATCCAGACTTCTTAGAGGACAATAAAGGTGGTGGGCTGCCTCAGCTACCTGAAGCTCTATCTCCTCAATACTGTCCCCAGCAGATTTATTTGGAAGTTCAGGGGCAGTTTGCCAAAGGGTACCTTGGGGAACTCTCCTAAGACACTGGCCTCCAAAAGATCTCTTCAGAATTGTTGAGCCTCCTTACTTCCAGTAGCCACAGCAATGAAGGTAACTAGGGAACATCCCAATTATAAGAATTAAATGACCATCTATTTTTCCTTGAGTAGTCATCTTACATCATTCCCACACAAAAAAAGGTAGAGTAATATGGTACAAGATGTTTTAAACTGGTGGAAAAGAAGGGATAACTCACCAAGGTGAAGAAAAGCTCTCAGCAGAAGCATTTATAAAATAAAATAGAAAATTTAAAGCAAAAGTTACCATCACAAGTCCATTCATCTGGCTTTGATATTTGGTTGCTGAGCAACATGTTCATTTGTAACAATCACTGAGCTTGATTAAACATGGTTTGTCTCTTTGCTGGAGGTGATATAAAGATTTCTCTGTCTGTAATCAAGAGACAGTCAAACTTTGAAAAATACACAACAAACCAGCAGACTTCATCTGAAATTCAATTTATTTCATACTCTCTGACAATAATATTTATAACCAAGTGCTAAAGGTTTGGTCAATCTTACTTCCTTACTTCATGCTTTGCAACTCAATTATGCTTCTATATAGGGAAATGATAATTATAGCACTTGAGAAGCACTTTGTATTTCCAAAGATCTATTTATAAGTGATACAGCTTGAGTTCTCTGGTTGTATATCCTGGCAGGGCTACATGGATGGGACAATTCTGGGAGGTCAGCAGCCCTTACAATCTGTCCTGAATAGTGCCACAGATTTCCTGAATGAGTCTTGTGAGATAACTTAGGTGCAAAATGTGTTGATCTTAGTCATGCTCAGTCTATACAAATAACTTAAAATTACTTATTAGGATTTCATTAGGCCAGATGACTAGCACTGTACTCTGTGAACAGGCTTAATAAGAGATCCTCATGGTGAACAGAGTAAAAATACATAAATAAATAAACAAACTGAGAAAGACCAAAACAAGCAAACAAAAAAAATCGTCATTGGACTTTAATATACATTTTACTTCAAATGAGTAGTGACCAGAGTAAAAGTACAATTTTCAAGACTTTTCAGCCAGAAAATATTTCCTTAAAACCTTGAAGCATTCACAGGACTAGTTCCACAGTCATTAACTGTGGGAAATCATCTGCATGGATATTATCTTCTTATAGCACAAGAAATAGAAGACACATAATAATTAGGGTACAGATAGAAAAGATTGAATCTTAGCTGCATGGTCTGGCCTCTTGGTTAATGTTTGAGAGCTGCATACAGTACAGTAAGAGTTTTATCTGTTATCTGTATCTCTAAGTCAAACCAGTGGGTAATGTTGCTTTGTCTTCAGCGCTGGAAAGAAAACAGTATCTATAGGTATTCTCAAAACCACTTTGATGTTTAAACTAATCACAAAATTATTTTCTTTTTCTATATGTTAAGTGTCTTAGAGTATTTCCAATGTTGTCTCAGGAAAAGCCTACAAAATTCTGAGACCCCTTATACT
Source organism: Coracias cyanogaster (assembly GCA_033124195.1). Lineage (NCBI taxonomy): Eukaryota > Metazoa > Chordata > Aves > Coraciiformes > Coraciidae > Coracias > Coracias cyanogaster. The sequence goes on along the minus strand of JAVSBS010016238.1, from coordinate 45,526 downwards.
CATATTAAAGACTGGGAAAGGCCTCCTTCTAAAAGAAACAATGTATTGTCAGTTGTTCTTGTGGAAATAGCAAAGCCCTGTGGAGGTGGGATATAATGATAAAATTTCTAACAGCACCATCTAGTCTATCATGTCTAATAATATATTTAATAAATTAATATAGAGAGTTTTTTAATTTTAAGAAATTTAAATGTGCGCTTGATGAACCTTATGGTTTTTTTTATGCTAAGATGCTCTCCAATGCAAGACCCTTTGTTGCCTTTTCAGATTTCCTTCTGGAAACTGTGTGAAAAATGTGGGAGATACCAGTGTGACTGTTATATCTCTTTATAATTATTATTCTGCTGTTTGTTCTGATAGAATAATAGGTTAACTCAGAACTAGATGATTTTGTATTTCTGGACAAAGTCAGAGGATGACTTTAAGTAACAACCATTATCAAAATATACAGGGTGGATATAGCTTTCAGACCTTGCATATTGTATCTCTGACTATACCTTCACATCCATAGAAAAGGATGTGAAGAAAATATAATACAATAATATTTAATAATAATAAAATATAAATAAAACTTTTGAAAAACTCAGCTCCTACAAATATTGGGAAGATCTCTGGAGAAAAGCGAACTGCTTTGCCGTCCTCACTGTTGCAATATCTAGAATAAATCAAACTGATCTGAAAGATAATTGTAAGATGTGTGAGGTCTTCTAGTCATTTTACTGTTTTTCTGTTCTATTCCTATGTTTATAGAGTACAAGAAATTCTTATTTAAGATCAATTTGTTCTGTATTACTACAAGGATCTATCAAGGAAATCCCTCTTCTGAAGATAGATTTCAGACTGTCTTTAAAGTAGATAGGGCTTTTTGAAAAAACTTGACCAGTAAGGAAGGTCACCATGCTATGAAGACCCAGACTTTGGATTATTTCAACAAAGCTGTGTATTTTCAGTCTGAAGGAAGAACCTGAGAAAAACTGAATGATATTTAATGAGACAAGTCTAAATTGGTCACAGAAGTCATGGAAGTGATTGTTAGACCCTGCTTTGTACAAGTGCAGAAATTATGTGGCAGGACTGGGAAGAATCATGCCCTCCCTCTGGAGATATGTGGAATAAAGATCTTGAATCATGAAACATCAAATGCAAAGTACTCCACAGACCAAACGAGCCTAGTGGCAGCTCGCCCCACACCACTGAAGCTAATGTTGCTAGTCAGTAGATATTCTGGAGTTGATAGTCATGTAGTCCTCTTTTGATGCCATTGCTACATTCATATTGTAAAAAATTCACTTTGCTGATGCTCCATTATTAGAACTGTAGAATCATAGAACAGCCCACGTTGGAAGGGACTTTGAAAAATCATCTGTTCCTACTTTTCATGGGAAAGAGAGCTTAGATGAGATTATCTAGTATCCGTACTGTCCAATTGCATCTTGAAACCTCCAGTAACGGGAACTCTACACAACTCCAGTGATTGGTTGTTCTCACTGTAAATTAATTCTTTCTTATATTAAAATGAAACCTCTATCCTGTGCAACTTGTATCCATTGGTCCTTGTCTTTTCCATGTGGATCCTTGTGAGAGAGAGTCTCAATCCTCCTTGTATCCACCCTTTGAGTACTGGAATACTGTGACAAGGTTCCCTTGAGCCTTCTCTTCTCCAGGAAGAAAAGACCTAACTCCTTCAATTTTTCCCAATAGGGCAGGTTCTCTAGCCCTTTGATCATCTTCTTGGCCCTCCTTTGAACCTTCTCTGGTCTCTCTGCATCTTCCTTGAATTGTGGGGATGAGAACTGGCCACAATACTCCAGATGCAGTCTGACAAGCACTGAGTAGAGTGGGGTGATCAAATCTCTAGCTCAACTAATAATGCCCCTGCAGATGTAGCCTTTGCTGCTGCAGCAGCACGCTGCTGATTCACATCCAGTCTGTTGTCCACCAGGACCCTTTCAGCAAGGCTGCTCCTCACACAGATCCTAGCCTGTACTGAGCTATTTGGTTATTTCGTCTCAGGTGCAAGACTTTGCGTTTCTCTTCATGCTTTTATTGCTAGCCAAGTCTTCCAGGTCTTTCTGTAAGATGGCTCTCCCTTCTGATTTGTCCACCTCACCATCCAGTTTGTTGTCATAGGCAAACTTACTGATGCTGCTTTCAATCCTATCATCCAGCTCATTTATGAAGATGTTGAACATTGATCACCATGACCTGTTAGCCACTTTCCTACCCATCTTGCAGACCACCAATCCAGTCTGGATCTTGCCAGTCTGTCTAGGAGAAGGTTTATAAGTCTAGGAGAAGTATTATGGTTTTATAAACTCAGCTTTCTCGCATACTGAATGTTAGGCAGTAGATACTCCCAAGGTTAATAGTTGCACTCATAACTGAAGTGAACTTGAAAAACTAATTGCTATTTGAAGCTGTCATTGAGATTTGCCCCTATAGTTTTCCAAGAGAGGTGGTGCATTTTTTTTTTCCTGGAGAATTTTTTTCAAACACAAGAAAGGCACACATATATCTTAATTTGCCATATGCTTTAATGTTCATTAAAATTAGTTTGGAACAAAAACTGGTTTGAAAACAGAATTTCTACGGTGTCTGCAGAGTAATATCCCTGCTTGTAATGAGTGAAATCTGATCTTTTCAATCAGTTTACATTCTGTTTCTTGGTATGACACATATGGTAAACCGATGCAGCCTTAAATATATACCAGTAGTAATAATAAAGGGGAAAGATCCAAAGGAGAAGAGACACATCATAGCGTGGTTCTGCCTTACTGTAGAGATGCTGATTCAGCATTAGGCACTAGTGTAAATGAATCATGTGGCTAGCCAGACAGAGAAGTTAGATTTGGGCATAATGGTAACTGAGTATTACAGAGTTGAAGTGCAAAACAAGTTCACATCCAGAGCCAAAGTGAATATAAAATATCAAAGTCTCTGAAGTGGCAATGTTATTGTTAACTAACGGCTTAGAAAAAACTTGTGCTTGTATAGATCTCATAAGTTCTGGGGTGGGTGAAGCATGATTAGTTTGGAATCTTCATTTCTTCCATACTGCACCACAGTTTAGATAAAATTAAACACATGCTATGCAAAAGTAGGTACTGTTGTGTGATGCCATTAGCGCAATTTGGATTCTAGTCACCCAAGTGTCCTTACACAACCTGTTATTTTCTTATTCTTAGATGTTTAATAAACTACATGTTAGACCACTTTAGAAATACAAGGTTATGTTTGATGATATACTGCTCAAAATACATTTTCCCATGAGAAAAGATGCTTTGATGGCACAGCTCTGTGTCAAACACCTAGACTGTTGTTTCTAAATTTGCACTAGGGAAAAGAAATTGAAGTTGTTTTCAGATTGTTAGTAAGCCTAAAGTGTGTATGAAAATAGACATGAATTGGAGCAGTACCTTGGTTTGGTTTTCGCTACAAAAGAACTTAGACAGAAGTATAATTAATAGTGAACCAGGAAACTTGGAAGTAGTTCAAAGCAGTTAATTTAAATATCCATTGTCTGACAAATTAGCCATAAAAACTTTCAAAAGAAAAAAACATTTGGAGCAATTCACACCTAGAAAATTCATTGCTCTGGTCTTCTGTGAGTAGTAGTATGAGTTACCATCCAGGTTTTAGATTTGATTTCTAAATTTCATTGCACGTCCTACATATACAGATATCCAATGAGATTTTTAAATGTAGATAAAAAGCACAGTGATGTTCAAATTTGGGGGAAATATCGGATATAGGAAAAGTTCTCCAGACTTATAGTAAATTCTTAATTCCACCCCCTAATCCAATCTTGATATGATAGCTGTCAAATGCAGCTTAACTTCTTAGAAATGTTAATTTATACTCAGACAAAGCAGTTAAAACATAAAGGAAAGTAGCCACAAAACACCAAATAAAAGCTTATGGGAGTCTAAGTATACTAAGTACAACTAACACTTGCTTCAAAATAACAGCAATTTCTTTTTCTGTCAACCTAGTAATTTAAATACAAGATCCCTTGGATCCACATTAAGTTCTGCAACAAGAAATAATTATGTGATAATAAGTTCTAAAGAACACTGATGCTTTTGAATAACTGCAAGTAGGTGAGGGCTACTGATGAACTACATAGTAAGTTTAATAAACATCTTAATTTAAGCACGTTATTAAAATTTATTGACCTTGTTACAAATTTTAATGCATTGCAAAATTGTGTATTGGCAAAACATAATTGCACATGGAAGCTGTCCTAGGGGAAAGCTGAGAGCTTTTTGTAGGTTAAGGAAGTTCAAAATTTTTACCACGAGAAATAGCTGTATTTCTTTTTTTTTTATTTCTTTTTTTTTTTTTTGAGCAAGCAGTCTGCTACTTAGCAGCGTTGTTTAGCAGTGAAATAGCTAGTGTAATTTAAACTATTGTTCTCGTTTTGTGGGAATATACTATTGAGTAAAAATGCAGCTGTTCAAACTGCTGCAAAACAACTATTTCAAGCTAACTCTAGACCTTGAAAAACAATTCTACTGAAGTTTCTACTTTCAATCAATATTGGTCATTTAGACAGAAAAGAGAAAAAAATATTTCTTCTCTGGAGTCAACTCTAACCAAGAAAAGAAGGTGTTGTATAACCTGTCAGCTGTAAATATTTACGTTTTGACCTTTGATTAAACTTCAGATGGACAAAAGTCCATGGCAAACAGTCAGTTAAGAAAGTGAATAACTTCTTTCTATATAAACAAGCAAAGAATTAAACAGAGACTAAGACATCCGGAGAAAGTAAGTAAGTTGAAAGTTTTTAATGAACATTTATAGTATTTCTCATAACCATTTCTAATTAGTATTTCACCAGTGTAAAACAAGAAACTCAGAGTTTAAAAAAATATCTAATATTTTGCTTTTGTCACTCTTTTTATGAAAGATATGAAAAGTACATTCTGAAATTCTCTTGAAAAATAACTAAATAGGCAATTGGTTTTCAAAAGTTCCTTATAGCCAGACTGTAAAGTTCACATTGTGACTCCCAGTTTGCGAATAGTGAGAAAAAAGAAAAAGGAAAAAAAGGAATGGGAAAAGAAAGGAAATTAAAAATATTATGGGTAAGACAGGTTAACAGTTACAGAGAGAAATCTTATCTAATGTTACCACAACCACAGAAAAGTAAGATCAAATTTAAAAACAAAATTATCCCAGATACTTTTATTAAAAGTTAGATTCCTTGCATATTGCCATATATGTCACGATAGCTTAACCTCTTTCTCAGTCCAGTGGTGTTAGTGCAGTTGCTTCTTATTACAATAAGATATTATTCTGAGGAACTGAGACTTCATATCAGCAATGGAGAATATTTTTCCATACATGGTTAACTTCTATCCTCTATTCAGAAGGTCACTTTTCCTGTTTCTGTTCTGCTCTTGAAATTTAGATGTTATTCGAAAGAAGAGTAATCAGTATTAATATATGATATGAGTGTCATAATTCTTATCTTTGCTGCCAGAAATTTGAAGCCAATTAATTTTGGAAGTTATGTTTGACACATGCCTATGTACTTTGATCACTGAACTGAAACAGTATAGCAGTCAAAAATAGAAAGATTTATCTAGACAAGGGGGATTACTTCTAAGTGAGAACAATTAGTATTGTTCCATTATCTGAATTGTCAGGTATAAACCACTCCTAAAAAGAAAGTGGATAAATTTTTATCCCGTTTCAGACATTTACTATAGAATAGAAGAGTGGATGTCCATCTTAGGGAAAATTATTTTGCCTTGAATATTAAGTAGGAAGGGACCAGCTGTGACTAGACAGGTAATTTTTAGATGGCTAACATCAGATGGGATAAATCTTACCCAATAATTAATCACTTCCCACAGTGAAACTTCCTCCATGTTAAGCATTAAATACTGTGAATAGTACCCCAAACTCATTTATGTTGTTTCCAGGCTTTATGCTCCATTAAATGAATGACATTATATTTATTGCAAGCCGACTAGAAGCCATTATGTTTTGCATCTGGGGAAAAATTTTTAAAATCCCATAATTCCTCTCCTCCAGCCTAGGATCCATCTGCTTCTGGGTAGCCAAAGTCTTTCTAAAACTCCTAAGCTATCATCTGAGATAAGGTTACCATATGTCTAGATTTTCTGTGGTATTTTTTTTTTCCAGCTGGAAGTGTTACCATTCAGGATTTCAAAAACTTCTATTATTTGTCCAGGAAATACAGACATCTAGCTGCTCAGTAACAGTTAGCTATTTCCTTCTGAAAAATCCTAGTTTGAAATATGGCAGTCCTAATTAGGAGAAAACCATCTGTCATTGCTATAGTGCTTAGATAGGAGCATAGCTAAATATATTTATCTGGACAGCTGCAACTTTGCAAGTGCTGCACTAATCAATAGTTTTTGGCTGCAATTTTTGCAGCAGCAGCAGTTACATTTACATTTTCTTTCCCAGCTGCAGCTGCACCAACAAGAGAATGAAAAGAGAGAAGTGGCAAGGAAGCAGAGCATCAGGAGGTACTGAGTCACAAGTGACTTTCTTTGGGATCTCTTCACTTCATGTTTTAGTGTGTGAAGCTCAGGGAGAAAGGACTGATCAATGGCTACAGACTTCAAGATGACAACAGGAATAGCAAACTGCACTGCTGTGCAAGACTCATCTAACTTATGGAGCCAGCCACTGCTGTGAGAATTCATTGTCCGTTCACTAGAATGTGACTGTTACGATACTGAGGCTCCCAACTACAGCTTGACACTGGCACTTGCTGCCCAGTTTGGCAGAGGCAGATCAGCTGTTGATGTTGTTACTGTGGAAATGAATAAACCTATTAAAAATGTTGTGTTGCTGTAAAACTCTAAAACTCAAAAATCTAGTGGTGTTTTGGCACATGGGAATGGAGTTATCTAATTGCATTGGCAAAACTGCAGGGACCCACATTTCTATCATTTTTCAGTGCAAGATTTGAATTTATAACTGGAAACTGTCTTGCTGGAAGAAAACCTTTGCTAATGTACACTGGGGTAGTAAAAAGCGATGGTATTTCTTTAGGAGAACTATTTTGTTTTCCTTTTTGCAGAAGACTAATTTGCCACCACAGAAAACACCACAGATATAGATGGTGAAACTTCTACTCTTATTCAGTTTGCTAACATGTCTTTTCTATGGTTTATGAAGTCTGTTAGTGGATTACAGGATTTAACAAGTATGTAAATATTTGTAAAATGACAGCAGAATATCCACTTCTCCTCTGATACCTGCTATATCTGACAACCTGTTCTGGGACGTCCTTTTTACCATTTCCTGGTTGAAGCCCAGCTAGTTACCCATTCCACCAAAAGGAATGAGCTGGAAGATGTGAGAGGTCCTAGAGACTATAAGAATCTTTTCTTCCTCTCATCTTGTCCTAAGTCCAGTCAGAGCAATCCCAGGTAATAGCCAATAATTCCTTGGAGCTTCAGGGAAGAGGGTGAGCTGTTGTGATTTTTTACTCGATGTCTTTCTACATTTTATGACCATTCCAGCTCCTTTTTTTTTTCCCTTCAACTACCATAACCGTTTGGACAGTTCTAATTTTTCTGTTGCTCCCAGGAATGGGTTGATGCCTGTCTTTAGGGGGAAAACCACAGGATGCAACTGTAAACAGGAACATAAAGAAGTGCAAAAAGAAGACATGCACATGTAATTGTCTATCCACAGCCCAACACACTCCAAGTGTCCAGCTTTCTTCAGTTCAGAGAACTTTCTGTACTGAATGTGCATAAAAATATTTGGTAACTCTCTTAAAGGTCAACACCCAAACTCTAAATGAGCGTGGTGAACATTTGGCACCTCAAAACTTTATTTTGTCAAGGAATTACACAGGTTTAATACTTCTGTTCTGAATCTGGGTACTACTTGCTTCATTTGATGGCCACTATTCCTTGTACTGTCAGAAAGGATGATACAAAGTATCCATACTGCACTCATGGTTTTGTAGATTCCTACTACACCCTCCTTAGGTGTCAGCATTCTCATATGTGATTTCATGCATTTTAAAAGGGAAAAAAAAAGAGTAATAAAAAATTATTCATGATTTATCACCAGAGGAAAAATGAGTGGGGCACAGGGGAGACCTATGCACAACATACATATCCCATGTCTGTGCTACTTGGCATCAGGGTCAGAGAGAAATCCTTGGTCTTGCTTCCCTTATTATTTTCTTTGATTCTTTAGCCAGTCTTTAGGTGACTGTTGAGGGATCCTGGAGAAAGGAATATTTTGGTACCATTCTGTGTTTGGTTATTAGGATCAAGAAGTCCAGCCTTGTCATTTTCAAAACCAGGCAAGGAACTACAAGTGTTCAAGTAAAGAGTTTTCAGTCAGTCTCACACTCCCTGCATTCTGTATATTGGGATTAGTCATCCTAGAGGCAGATGTAGTTAAGGAGCAGGGAAAGACAAAGAAACAGAAGACAAGAAGTTGTGTTGACTGAATGCACTTTCCATCTGGGACATATCTCTTCACTGGTTCTATCAGTTATTGGTGCATCTGCTTGTCCACTTGTATAGGAAAGCCTCATGTTACAATTGTACCCCTTTTCTTGCCAGCTTGTCTTCCTCTAATCTCTGAGAAATTGTGAAGAGTTCTCTTCTCTTCTGCTCTGCCCTCTTCTTCTTCCTGAATGAAAATTTTTATCTTGTGCAACACCATCCCTCCTTCCCAGAGGCTTTCTGAAGTTTTCCAAAAGTTTCTGACTTTGTCTGAGAAGACCTATGCCTGTTAAGTAAGAAAATAAACAGTCAGTTGTTACTACTTGTTCTGTTTCTATGGAGGAAAATAATTAGAATATTTTATTTTTGCAGGGCTGGGTGATATTTCCAGGGCATCTTTCTCTTGCTTTTAGAGACCTGAGTAACGGAATGTCCTTTTCTTCCCCGTCTGCTATGTGACCTGGGATATACGGAACTTCCTCCACACAGAGAGATTATAATATCTGGGGACGTGGGTGATCACTGTAAAGGATACACCGAGTTGCTGCTGTGCTTTACTCCATTTAACATCAAAAAAACCAGCATGAGCTTGGAAGACCTGGGGCAAACATTCCTGTTAAGAATGCCTGTAACTTTACGTGGTGAGGATTGAGGTGAAATGGAAGCTGTAGGCAGAGCTCTTTTATGTCTATGCAACACTCTTATTACTAGTGTAAATATATGGGTCCATAGTAATTTATAGCCTGATGAAGAAAATAACTTGGTCTAGACCCTCAACTTCTACAAAAGCTAATGGAGCTAGTCTAATTGCACCTTCTGAGCTATATGCTGCTGAGTATTACATATTATTTTCATGTTCAGAAGCCAGAATCCATGTTACTGAAGTATTATGGAGATGTACAAGAGAGGGAACAATGCATTGTTGCATTAAATAACAAGAGATAGATCTTGAAGAAATCTAAGAAATCAACAGCAGGTTTCTTGCATAAATGGCTACACCATAATGTCTAGAGGTCTAGATACTGATGGTATGAATGATAATAGTCAGAATATGTTAGATCAAGTCTCCTACCATCCCCCCAAATCCAACAAAATATGAACCTTCTGCCTCATATAACACAAAGCTAAAGGTAATTTGCTTTTGGTTTTTTTTTTTTTTCACATGTCAAAATGCTTAATCTTTCTAAAAGTTATAGAACATATAATATATTTCTAAAGCCTTCATAATGTGTTTTGTAGATAGCTAGTCAATAAAAATGCCTGACAATTATCAATCATTAGTTTCTCAAAGACTCCTTTACCTCTAAATCACTGCAGCAATGCTCTTATAAAATATGGCTTGCTTACTGTTACTGTTTTATATGTGTTATAGCTGTCATGCCATTACAATTACCTTCTATCTTTGCCATCTGGAAACGGGGAGAAGAACTTAACTTCTTTGTACTGTATAGAAAATAATTATCAGTGATATTCTCTGTCATAACTGAAGGAGGATTTTTACATTATAACTCGATCACTGATCTCATAAGACAAATGTATTTAACAACGCATATGACAAGAATTTACATATGCTACTACTATGATGTTGCTTTAAATTTCAGAAATTAGTTCTTCCATCTGGACAATCACATGATATTTGTAAAACCTTAATAAGGCTCTAAAACAATAAAATATTTTTATCACCCAGATGTGATGCACAGGGTCACAGCAACCTGAGGAAACAAAAAGTTGTTTGGCAACAGAGTTCCATCATGTCTTTTTTAATATGATAATAAGAAAAGGTAATTAACAATAATGGTCAAATCCCACTAGATTTGAAGCCTTATTTAGCTAATATTAGTAGCTGAAATTTTAGATATTTATCTGAATTTAGTCAATCTGTTCAAATATAATGGGTAGTACTAATGAAACCTTCTAGTCTGCAGTTCAGTCAACTTGGGCAACTCTTAAACGTGCACAGAATCTTCCTGAGAACAGTGGGGTTCCTCAGAGGATCAAAGGTCTGACCATATGCATTTTACTATAGGAAGTGTTTCGTCATGAATTTTGCAGGTATCTCTCTTAAACAGAAAACCTTGAAAACAAGTTCTTTTGCAGCACTTTGCTCCTTGTCCTTCTAATCTCAGAACTGGAAGAAAAGCAGAGTTCAGACATAAGAATGAATAATGGAAGGCAGCAGATATAGACAAACCTTGCACACATCCAAGAAGAACCAGGAGGCTTCAACTTGAATTGAAAGTGTGAAAAATTCCTTGACTCATGACCAGAAATGAATGGGTTTCAAAAGCCTGTGTGAGAAAATGTCACTGAAAGGGTATTTCACATTTGCTACTATAACATAAGGGGAGCAGGATTTACATATAAAGACACGATAAACTACTGACTGGAAAATTGCAAAAATATCCTTGCAATCCCTCAATCATAATTTATTGCCATAAAAGGAAACAAGTTCAATTTTTCTGCATGATAAGAATAGTGACAAATGTAAATACCTGTTTGTGTAGAAATTCAAAATTAACCAAATTTTGATGCCTGCAGGGGAAAAAGTATCTATAATGCAGTGCAAACAATGCCAAAGAAATAAAAACAGTCACGGATCAAATTTTTGATAAAAAAAAATTCCCCTGGGAAATTCAGATATTTTTTCACAATGTTTTTACGTCTTTATACAACGTAAAAAACCAGTCTTCATTGGGTATGTGATCTATGGCAGCAAAATAAATATCTTCCCATCCTTGATCATTACCTGGTATGGAGATTAAAAAAGAACGGCAAAGCAAACATTTGTAAGAAGACGCTCTCATTTAGAAGATTAACTCTAATATAAAATTACTTTATCTTGTCTTGCAACTATTTGGAAACTCATTAAATTTACAACAGTCACTCCATATGGAAATTACTTCTCTCCCCTGAAGAGACTGTTAACTGTAGTCACGTACTTCATGGTCCGTGATTATATGAACTTGCCCTGTTTCAACAAAAAGCCTGAAATCTGTACAACATTGATGCAATGATAAGGCCTAAGTATGGAGCTCAGAGTGTCTTTCTTGCCTTTTCTTCATGTCTGTCTACAGAGAGGCTGACAATGCATGTATTGCCTTGCTAATTGAGCATTAGATTAAGTGGACTGGTGTATTTGTTGACTGGATTTTAGGAAATAAGTGGAAGAAGTAATTGCCATCATAAGCACAGCAACAAATCCTCTTTACATTTTAATTTAATGTGTGTTTGTATGCAATCTTAATCCTTAGAACAGTCATATCCTTCTGTAGATAGCTAGAAATGTGAGGCATAAAGTATCCTTCTAATAGTATGTCATCAACATTTGCATCTTCAGCTTGGAAAAAATAATTTTTGACAGGTTGATGCATTTGGAAATATTACACTCAATATTTTGCAAGCTGATCAAAACTGTATTTTCTAGGAAAAAAACTCCAATGCCATTGCTCTTCATAAAAGTTGTTGGACAAGGCCATTGAATTTTAAATAATTGCTGCAAAGAAAGGTACTCATATATTTATTAAATAAAACTATCCACTTTTAAGCAGCTTTAGGAACCAAAAGAATCTGATGTTTCTGTTTAGATTTTACCTGTCAAACCTATTATAATTAACACAAACAAATCCTTGAATTTGAAAATGTTTCCTCAGAGTATTATTACCTTATGTCACATGATGCTTTCAGTGTTGGAATAAGATTCTTAACCCCGTGGTTAAAAAATATACTTATTGTTTGACAAATACACTCTTTTTTTGAAACAATCTCTTAGTCCATGTGTCAGGACCTGAAGGACACTGGCAGGACCGCTTGTCCCCAGGCAAACTGGCAGGGCAGCCCCACCTGTGGGCCAAGGAGCCCAGGGCAGGCTCAGGCTGGGACCCCAGACCTGCACCCAGCCCAGGCACCGCTGAGCCCAGTGAGGCTCCCCAGATGGACCCTAGCCCCACCCCATGGGGTAACCCCACTCCTGCTGCTCTCTGATATCACATTGCACAGCTTCCCACTATAACTTCTATTGGGTGCAAAAAACTACTTAGAGCTTCTTGCACTTACAAAAGCTAAACTCTGTGAAAGTACTATCTGGCAAGAATTTATGTTCTTCCATAGGATAAATCTCACCTTTAAACACCAAGATACTATATTATTTTCCATGGAATTTAAGTCATCATAATGGTCCCCAGCTTCTCTGACAACTGCTCTAAGAAGCACAGATGAAACCAGAAACAATACTGGTTTGCATTATGGATTTTTTAGATACAGAACCAGAAAAAGAGTGAGAAGTGCAAACTCACCTTTCATAATCAATGAAAGGTTTAATAGCAGAGTATGACAGGCTGAGAGAGTTGGGGTTGTTCAGCCTGGAGAAAAGAAGGCTCCAGGGGGACCTTATAGTGACCTTCCAATACCTGAAAGCGACTTGTAGGAAGGTGGGGGAGGATCTGTTCACAAGGGTTAGTAGTGACAGGACAGGGGGTAAGGAAGAGGGTAGACATAGGTTAGGCTTTAGGAAAAAGTTCCTTGATATGAGGGTGGTTGAGCGCTGAAACAGGTTGCCCAAAGAGGTGGTGGAGGCCCCCATCTCTGGAGACATTCAAGGTCAGGCTTGATGGGGTTCTGAGCAACCTGACATAGTTAGAGATGTCCCTGCTTATTGTAGGGGGGTTGTACTAGATGACCGTTGGAGGTCCCTTCCAACCCAATACATTCTGTGATTCTATTAGAAGAATTGTACATAGAGATGTGTGAATTGCTGCCAAGCAAACACACAGGTTGATGAAACTTAGACAAAACTTTAGTATTCACTGGCTTCCTAAGCACCTTCCCAATAGAGACTTGCCTGCTTTACGATTGGATAACCCAGTGCCTGGAAAGCTTTACGGTACTCAGAGCTCTGTCTCCTGAAGAACTCTCACAGCTTCTGCCCATGTAAAACTGAAACAGGAATGTAACAGGCCAAAAGAAAAATCCCGTTCTGGACTCAAACAAATGAAATATTACACAATTCTCCTGTATCATATATAACTGCCACTTGCAAAATTGCAAACTATGACCCATGAGTATAAGGACTCTCACACCTGATCTTCAGGGAGACCCTGGGCAAGTCCTTCCAAAAGTGAAATCTATAAGATGTCAAAGACAACCCCCTTATGTTAACAGTTCTAAGCACTTCTGTGAATACCTTGGGCAGGGAGATGCCATCACTGTTTTACTTTTACTTTGCATGTGGCTGCCCTTCCCCAACATGACGGTTGCACTTGACGTTTTGGGGTTTGCCCAGTTTTCTAGTTCTCACATTATTGTATTGAAATTGTGTTAAAAAATGTGACCCCAAACTGTCCTAGATAGCTTTTACTTGCTGAGGGGAAAAGGAAAGTTTTATTGTTGTTGCTGCTCTTAAGGTCTACTTAAATGTAATTATGAAAGTTGCAGAGTTTGCAGACTGTGATTTCCATGCTTCATGCAAGAACAGTGGATTAGTCACAGTATATAGGTAATTTAGGCCTCTGATAGTATTTCATTCCTTTTACCTAAAATGAAGAGGACCAACGGAATCATCGGGATAAATGTTAATGGCAGTAAGTCGTTGTATGCAGTCACTGTGCCACACACAAAATGTTGGCAAAGCATTTTATACATGGTTTAAAAACCACAAGATCAAGAATCTCATCAGACAGGATGTCAAGTTTTTGGATGAGATATGCTGCTGATGTAAATCAGTATAATTGGCCTCAGCTAGACTTTTAGCTAAGATCAAAATGGCTATTTCTCTTCCAAGTAGAATGTGTGAAATCATAACACTGCACCACTGATTGACTTCTAAAATTTACAATTTATATCTTCTAAGCTTGTGTCGTTAAGTATCTGAGTGGATGGCATACTCAGAAAAATCTCCTTTTTGTTCATAAATGACCTACCAACAAAATCTACCCCTCTCTTTCATATATGAAACACCCATTCTCAACAATGTTTTTGAATATTATGCACATTTGTGCTGTTCCAATGGTTGGGTGGTACTACATTCATATGTGTATCAACTCAAGATCTAGGATAACACACTTTCTTACCTATTTTAGCTGTCTTGTAAACTAACCTAAGATTCTATTTCTTTCCCCTAGTGGTATTCAATACAGTGGAAAGATCACATAGCATTTATGGATTGAAATATGCATATTTTAACAGTACAATGCTTCTGCCTGGCAAAGTCTTGCAGAGCTTATTTGATGCTGATGTGTTGCGTCAGCAATGTAGCTATCTGGGAAGTAATAGGAAAAGATAGAGGCATTGATCATTCAATGTAGTTAATTCCTATATGTACCTAAGTAAGCAGTTGATTTAAGAGGCTATTATAGATAGAAACAAAATGTTAAAAAAGTATAGAGACTGACAGATGCAAATACAAATAAACAGGAGCATAAGAGAAATAAATGGCGGGGAAAAGTATGTGTCCATACAGACAGGATGTATGTGCATGAACACTCTTTAATAGATATATACAAATATTGCTCTGAATGAGAGTAGAGGCCTACTCATTTATGTATCCTCTATACTTATATACAGTGGAATAAGTGGTCAGAGAAAGATTGAAGATACAAGCTTACCTTGCCAGTTCTCAACCCATGAAGATCTTATACAGTGATATATCTTCTGTTGGATGAATATTTGAAGCAGATTAAACCATTGATCAACATGCAATCAAACTTGTGGGCTTAATTATGAGTGACAACTCAAGGCAGAACTTCAGTGCTGGCTCACTTCACTCCTTCATCTGTGTACCCTTAAGGATTACAATTCTAATGCCTCTGTCACTGAGGAAATTACATGATTAAACTAGCTTTCATAGGGAAATCAGTTACTCCTAAAATTTTTCAGTTTATTTTTACATTCCAGAGAAATCTTCAGGACTTCATATTGAAATGATACATCAACAACATTATTTAATGTTACTTTTATTTTTTATTTTCTTTGAAACAGTGTTTCAGCTTTTCTATTCTTGCCCTTCCATAATATCCCCAAAAGAGGCACCTGGGCAGTTTTACTTTATGGGTTACTTTAATGCCTTTGATAGGGCTGACTTATATTATCAATCTGTCCATACCCAGATAACAATTATTTCAGTTTAAGAAATGTCATATCCACATGTGTACCCTAGCACTCATTTAACAATTATTTTTTCATTCATACTATCTTGTACATGTATGCACACACGTACACACATGTGTTTAGATATCTAGAGGTATATAACAAAACTTCATTTCTTGCCTGGTCAGATTTTCTTATGCAGTTTCAATTTATCCTGCCTAATGAGACAACTTCTAAGGCAGTCATGTTGACAGTAAAAGTAATAGCTTTACAAAAGTAGTAACCTGTTGCTGTACATTGCTATATTGAAAAATGCATGCTCTGGTTTGGAGCACATCTTTTTATTGAGCGACTACACTCCATGATGGAAGATATGTGTGTGAGAAGAACATTCCTAATCACCAAATGTTCTGATAAAGAGGACCAATTAATCTCTGTCTATTAGAAATGAGGATAAGAATTAACTCCTACAAACTAATGTGAAGACAAAGTTCAAATACAACTTAGCAATACTGAAGTTCTTTATAACTCTCATGCTCTGTACAAATTAATTTGCACTCATGTCAGCCTATGACTTAATATAATTTCTGAGATCCAGTTTGTCAGCAATGCTGAGAAAAGCTGAAAACTATAAGTTATCCTAGTACTAGTTGCACTTAGATTATCTCGTATTTTCTTGTTGTTATCTTTAGGGAATTTACCTTAACACAGCCAGCTCTGTGTGAAAGCCAACTATCAAACAGGAAGCTGAGCTGCGGCTCTGCTTGCCCTAGCCACTACTGCACAAAGGACTCAGGAACAGCAAGAGCTTGTAGTCCGAGCTGTAGCAGGTCCTAAGTGTAGCCTCTTGGCTGACTACACAGGTTGCCAAGAAGCTCTTGGTTCATTGACATTATGGTCTTAGTCTTCATTTACCAGACTGATGCAAAGTGCTTTTTTCTGGCCTTCTTAATGCCACAAACAAAATTCTTTTTCTCACTTCCTGTGAACATACTTATAGTGTTTCACAAATCCTAGAATCATAGAATGTTAGGGGTTGGAAGGGACCTCTGGAGATCATCAAGTCCAACCCCCCTGCCAATCAGATCCATAGAATCTAGGGCAGGTTACACAGGAATGCATCCAGATGAGTCTTGAGAGTATCCAGAGAAGAAGACTCTACAACCTCCCTGGGGAACCCATTCCAGTGCTCTGTAACCCCCACAGTAAAGAAGTTCCACCTCGATGAGGTGCTCTAGCTTATATGCATTGCCCCTTGTCCTATCACAGGGCACAAGTGGAAAGAGGTTGCCCCTTTCTTCTTGACACCCAGCCTGCATATATATATATATATATATATGATCCCCTCTCAATCTTCTCTTCTCTAGACTAAAAAGCCCCAGGTCTCTCAACCTTTCCTCATAAGGCAGGAGTTCCAGTCCCTTAATCATCCCCGTAGCTCTCCGTTGGACTCTCTCAAGTAGATGTCTCTCCCTCTTGAACTGGGGAGCCCAGAACTGAACACAGTACTCCAGGTGAGGTCTCACTAGGGCAGAGTAGAGGAAGAGGAGGACCTCCCTCGATCTGCTGGACACACTCTTCTTAATGCACCCCAGGATACCATTGGCTTTCTTGGCCACAAGGGCACATTGCTGTCCCATGGATAACTTGTTGTCCACCAGGACTCCAAGGTCCTTCTCCACAGAGCTGCTCTCTAGCAGATCGTCTCCAGTCTGTACTGGTGCATTTTGTTCCTCCTTCCCAGGTGCAGGACTATGCACTTATTCTTGTTGAACCTCATGAGGTTCCTCTTTGCCCAGCTCTCCAGTCTGTCCAAATCCTGCTGAATGGCAACACAGCCTTCAGGTGTATCAGCCAAACCTCCCAGTTTTGTATCGTCAGCAAACTTGCTGAGAAGACACTCATTCCCTTCATTGAGCTTGTTGACGAAGATGTTGAACAGGACTGGACCCAGCACTGATCCATGGGTGATGATTAAATGCTGCATATTTCTGAGCTCCAAGTGAAGTCAGTTAATGGGAAATTTGAAATCTCTTACAATGCTGAGCTTGTTGTCATTCACTTTAACCACTATCTTCAAAGAAAAATCAAAGAAAAACAAGAAATTCACTCTTTTGCAATATGTAAAATAGGCTTTTGAGGGACAATTTAGGTAACAATATTATTGAGGGATTAAAAAGATAGAACATCAGTCTAAAACATCGACTAAGATTAGATGCCGTACGGTCCACAGGTGAAAATCATTTCGCTTGCATGAAGTTAATAATTGAGATGTATGCAAGAGAAGCCTGGAGGCCTCCAGGTGCTTCATTTTATCCTTCCAACCCACTGCCTCAGCTGTAGGATACAGAGCTCCCCCAGAGCTGTAATCTCCTACCTGCAGACTACAGAGTCTGTACATTACCTAGAGTCCTGGGACAAATGGATTTGTGTAAAGTTACCTCTCTTGGCATCCTTCACACAGTCCTTCCACCTGTGCCTCTCCTGGGGATGTACAGAGACATGCACACAGAAATGTGGTGTGACTCTAGAGGGTTTATTATTTCCCTTCCTGCCAGCAGACATTTTCGGCTAAGAGAATTATTCTCAATTGTGGGTTAAATTAGGCATTTTTTATAAGATAACAAATTCTTTAGAATGGATTAATAATGCAGAAATGTTGAGAGGCTGAAAATTTTACATTGTCTGAAAAATCTTATTAGTACTATAGATTTACAAACAATACTAGGGACTTTTTTTAAAGCCTAGTTAACATGGACAGGGATATTAGCATCAATCAATGCCCACCAACATTTCAACTTGCAAAAATATTTTTTCTCCAATATTTAGATGAAAATACTTAAGTCATATTTTAAAAGCATCAT
This sequence comes from Coracias cyanogaster, assembly GCA_033124195.1. Taxonomy (NCBI): domain Eukaryota; kingdom Metazoa; phylum Chordata; class Aves; order Coraciiformes; family Coraciidae; genus Coracias; species Coracias cyanogaster. The sequence goes on along the minus strand of JAVSBS010016238.1, from coordinate 27,126 downwards.
CAGTCACCAAAAGAACAAACTGATCAACTGTTTTCCTTTCACTGACATCACAGAAGAATTCACAGGAGCCTAAACAGAAAATCCCTGTCATGTGGTAAGCCCTAGTCAATGGTATGTCATCCACTCTGGGTCTCAATTTAGTTTAAAAAGGCTTAACAACTGTCAATTTGAAGAAACAAGTTTGGAATAACAACGACCATCTCATCCTGTTTATTGATTTTAACCATTATGTCTTATCCAATGTGCTAAAATCGAGACCCTCTCTGGTAGCTTTCAGATATACTTAAAGAAGAACTTTAACACAAGCAGATGGATTTAAAATAGATTTTTTACTCATTAACTAATAACAAAAAAAATACTCAACAGCAGTTGATTCTCCTTATTAGAAGCACTGGAAACTATGAAGCTATAAAATAAAGATTACAAATAGTGTTGGCTTTAGAAAGGAGGTTTCTCTTCAGTACAAAACTGGAGGAAGGGGATAGCTTGAGTTTCTGACTTGTTTCTCAGCATCTTTGAGCTCTCAATCTAGAAAATACCATGACTTTAATTAAAATATTGTGACAAATTAGTCTCTCATTTTCCTGTTGACTATTTGTTCATATTACTTGTTTTATTCAATTTTGATTTGTGCCACCAGAGACCTTAACTTTTTTCCAGAGTTCAATGTACATCTTCACTCACCCATTGACATCATTTCCGTCACACCTTATACAATGGGAGAGTGCAATAGAAATTTCATTATTCCTTTACCGCAAAATTGAACTGTCTGGGCAGTTTGCTTTAACAGCTGAGGAAAAGGTGTGAAGGGATGTCTGTTGAGCCAGCAGCTTTGAGAACAAACTGACAAAGTTAGAGTGTTAGAAGAGAATGTCCCTGAGAATAAGGCGGCAAACAGCAGGAAAGGGAAAACCAAGTGAACAATAATACAAATTTCAACAGATTCTCAAATCAGGACTGAAGGTGAAAAAAGACCCCCCCAAAAATTCACATCTGCCCAAAGGACTTAGCCTTATATTTTTATAGCATCTATGTGAAATCAACAGTATAATATCAGCTGAATGCAGCAGTTATATGTTTGCCATTTAGGATTTATGTCATATTGTGTCCAATCTATAAGCCTGGGCTTGAGAGCAGCTGCTATGACACAAATCACAACCAAATGTTTGCATAAGAAGTAGGAGGCATTCTTTCTTTTTCTTTTTTTTTTTTATTTTTTTTGAGGGTGTAAGGGGGAGGTTTGAGGAAGAGGAAGTGAATGAGATTTTTAAAAAATTTAAAAGAAGATAGAAATCAGTCTTTAACATTTTGTATAATCCCCAGCCTTCAGAAGAAAAGTGTAAAGTTTTATGTACTCTCCAGATCTTTGAAACCAGGAAGCAACAACTGTACAAACTCTGTTCTGAAACTGCAAACAGCCAAGCAAGTGATGTAACAGATGTAATTGTTAATGGATTATCTTTTTTGTGGAAAGTGTCTATGACATAAGAGTGGATAATATTTGCTAAATACTGCCAAACAGCAGCAGGGAAAGATTTTGTTCCTTCTGTTGCTGTTACCATTGCTACCTAAGTGGCTGACCACGTAACAGTTTTTATATGTTCACTCAAGCTCTGACTCTTTCCTTTTGTTGTTGTTGTTGCTTTTGTTGTTCTTTTTTTCTCTTTGGTTTCTGTCCTTTTGCTGCTCCTGTTTGTTAGAGACGAATTTGGAGCTCAGAAATACCTGTGCCCTATATATGCGTCCCATATATCCCATAAAATTCTTATCTGATACAAAATTGGTAAAAATGCTGACACTTATTTTATCACCATCGTTAGAAGTACTTTGACAAAACATATGGCCTCAAAGCTAGTAGAAGCTGATCAGAATTTCCATTTGGGTTTAATGTGCCTTGGGTTTAATTCACCCAGTGTTGCCTGAAAGTCAGACAGCATGAGACAGTCACTGGTCTCCCTAAGTGGTCAAGGGACAGAGATAAGCAACTTGCTATCTATTTTTTTTCACTGACCCTAGAGGATCATTTAATTTTTAGGTGGCTAGGTTACTTGAGCCGAAGCTCGTGCTTTGTAAGTCCATTCATGAAGACCACTGTTTAGACAACTACCTCTTACAAGGTACTGAAAAACCGTGTAAATAGGTACGGACAAAATGTACCAGTAATGTCATCTTCCGTCTCTCTTCCTCAGTACCCAAAGCACCAGTATATTAGTTGTATTCTTGCTTATATTTATTAACAAAATAATACTTTTATTTTAAATTTTAAGGAAGAAAAGATAAGGCAGGGTGTAATGATAAAGAGATTTTATCAGTTGTACTGTTCTACATATACTCCATAAAACCCCAATAATTGTACTTATTTTGTTCTATTAACAAACATTAAAAAACCCTATCAATACATCTTCACACAATTTGAAACATAGCTATTGTACCAAACTGTGAGGAAATTAAACAAGTGCTGGTATTTCATTGCAACTAAGGAGGTTTGTGCTGAGATTTTTCTCTAGACTCATCTAGACTTTCATCTAGACTCATTTAGACTTTCTCCCTATCCTACCTTTTATCAGACAATAAAGATAAAATAGAAGTTAACTCTCACAAGTATAGTTGTCAGGTTTTCGGAATGAGTTAGAACTGAGATCCACCTTGTCCAACAGTAGTGTACCCTTAGTCCTGTAACATGATGGAAGGCTGCACATAGTTGTTTAATAGAGATTGCATTGTATATATTTAAGACAGTTCTGACTAATCTGTTCTAGTACTTCTATACATGTATTTTTATTTGGATAATAGAGTAGTTTTCTTCAAACTACAATACCCCATTCTGTCATCACATTGTTTCCCCTGTATGTACCTTTTTCTTTTTTCCCCTTTCTACACTCTTATAACTTTTATTTTCTTGCTTGAGCATAGGTATGATTTTAACCCTAAAATATTTGAGAATTTTATCAGAAATGGAAGAATAACAACAAAACAACCATTCCCATTTTTCTCTCTTGTCCCATTCAATCCTCTTGATTTGAGCGGGCATCTGTGACAATGAATAGTGCCCAGACTGTTGAGTGATCTCCTGGAGCATGGGTGGCTAATTTAATGACTTAAGAACTGTATTTTTCCTATGGTCTTGGCATGAATGGCCTTTCAGACTAGAACCACTCTGACAGTAGGACTGCTTTAGTTGCAGGAAGATGCTCAGCACCTCAGTTCCTTTATATGGCTATTACTGAACATCTTCTCCTAAACTAAGTTGCAGTGTTTCTCTTCTTGAAGGGTGCTACAATAAAGAAGGAAATTGCAATAAATGTTCACAAAAATAAATGGTTCTTCTGGGCAGCAATGGCAGGGGGCAGAAGAACTCCTTATGCAAGTGAAGCTAATATTGCATTCAGCAGCTGGCTTCATAAAGCACATATAAAATATGTGGTAAAAACACAGAAAGATCCACAGGATTCTGCAAGTTCCGCCACAGGAGTCCAGCCCTGTTTAGCAGAAACAGGTTATTTAGATATTGTTTCTACTGCAGAGAGAAGAATAAAGGAAAAGCCAAGACACACTCTTCAATTTCTGCATTGGGTCTATTAAACATTAAGCATTTGTTTTTCAGATGCAAGGGTAGCAGCAGACAGGAAGAATTCTATATAGATCTCTTTTTCATCCAGTAAAATGCTAGGGGTTTTTCACAAACGGAGTTATGTAATATTCTATATTTATTTTTTTATTAAAAGAATAAATGATAGGCCATTTGAAAGCCAGTATTAATCTTTCTTATTACTTTCTTCTGCTGGAAAAAAAAATTAAAATAACTAGGAAAATTTTCAGCAATATAAATGACCCTTTTTGAGAATTTTATTTCACGGATAAACTGTGAAATTAACCATTTTTTCCTTAATAATTCCTCCAGTTTGCCAACAGCATTTAATATCCATGTCCTAACAGTTTCATACCAGTTACAGAAGATCCATGGCTTAAAGGAAAAATCTGATGATGAAATAGTCACATTTAGCTTTATAAATAGAAAGTGTGAGGTTTTTTTCTTTGACATGTATCTCTGAAGGAAGAAGAAAAAGGGTGTTTTCTAGATCTGAAAGCTAGAAGAATGCATTCTAAAACATGAAGGAGCAGCCAATTTAGGGACCAATATTTTCAAATCTATGGTTCTCTTTTTTAGAGATGTTTCTCTCTCTCACCAAGGACATCAAGCTGAAAGCTATACATAATAAACACAAGGTGTCAGAACAGATATTTATACAAAATTTAAGAGTCTAATGCTAGAAAAAAATGAGCCACATTGTCTCAGGTGCATGAGACATGTTAAAGCTCCTTGTCTCCAAGTGTTTTACTGCTGTCCGTGATCAGCTGAATCCCTTTCTTTGCTAAGCCAAATACCTCAGCCTTCATCTGGGTCTATCTGAAAAGCCTTAAGGTATCTGAGACATTCATACAGGGATGACAGGTATAATACAGAATTTATGTACACCATTTTGGAGTAGCAGCTGAAATTCAGGCCAGGACATTGCATAGCACCTGATATCCCATCCTCCACAGAGAACCAATACCCAGTTAATTTGCAAAATTTCACTACTGTAAATCAGAAGTAGTTCAACTGTTTGTTTCACAGAACAAGGTGTGGACTTCTGTTATGTTTGTCTAGATGGAATTTAAACCTATAGCTTCAAAACAGAAGCAGAACTGCCGCCTTGGACTTCCAGAGTGCAGACTTTGGCCTGTTCCGGAGACTGATTGAGAGGGTCCCTTGGGAGGCAGTCATGAAGGGCAAAGGAGTTCAGGAAGTCTGGACATACTTCAACAAGGAAGTCTTAAAGGTGCAAAAGCAGGCAATCCCCATGTCCCAAAAGATGAGCTGGCAGGGAAGAAGACCAGCCTGGCTGAATAGAGAGCTTTGGCTGAAACTCAGGAACAAAAGGAGAGTTAATGGCCTTTGGAACAGGGGCAGGCCACTCATGAGAACTGCAAAGATGTAGTGAAGCTATACAGGGAGAAAATCACAAGGGCCAAAGCCAAACTAGAACTCAACCTGACTACTGCTGTTAAAGACAATAAAAAATGTTTCTATAAATACATCATCAACAAAAGAAGGACTTGGGATAATCTTCATCCTTTATCAGATGCAGAAGGAAACATAGTGACTAAGGATGGGAAAAAGGCAGAGGTACTGAATGTCTTCTTTACCTCAGTCTATAGTAGTAAGACTAGTTCTTCCCTGGGTACTCAGCCCCCTGAGCTGGAAGACAGGGATGGGGAGAAGAATGAGACCTCCATAATAAAAAAGGAAATGGTTAGTAACCTGCTACATTAGTTAGACATACACAGGTCTATGGGGCCAGATGGGTTACACCCAGGAGTACTGAAGGAGTTGACATGTGCTCACCAAGCCACTTTCCATCATTATATCAGCTTTCCTGGCTAACCAGGGAGGTCCCAGGACTGGAGATTAGCAAATCACAGAATTACAGAGTGGTACAGGTTGGAAAGGACCTCTGAAGATCATCTAGTCCAACTCCATAGCTACAAGATCCCAGAATAGATCACACAGGAACACGTCCAGACAGGCTTTAAAGGTCTCCAGAGACAGAGATTTCACAGCCCCTCTGGGCAGCCTGTTCCAGTACTCTCTTACACTCATAGTAAAGAAGTGTTTCCTTATGTTTAGGTTGAAACTCCTGTTTATAGGAGTGGCCCCAGTGTTTTACCGAGAAGAACATACATCCATCCAAGCCATGGAAAGCTGTGGATGTTTTATACCTGGACTTCAGTAAAAACTTTGACACTGCTTCCCACAGCATTCCCATGCAAAAACTAGCTGCTCATAGCTTGGATGGAGGTACGCTCTACTGGGTAAAACACTGACTGCACAGCCGAGTGCAAAGAGTGGTGGTGGAGTTAAATCCAGTTGGTGGCCAGTCACAAGTGGTGTTCCCCAGGGGTCAGCATTGGGGCCACTCCTGTTTAATATCTTTAGCAATGATCTTGACAAGGATGTAGAGTGCACCCTCAGTAAGTCTGCAGATGTCATCAAGTTGGGCAGAATTGTTGACCTGCTGGAGAGTAGAAATGCTCTACAGAAGGTCCTGGACAGGCCAGACCAATGGGCCAAGGCCAACGGGATGAGGTTCAACAAGGCCAACTGGCGAGTCCTGTACTTGGGCCACAACAACCGCATGCAATGCTACAAGCTCGGGGATGAGTGGCTGGAAAGCTGCCCAGGAGAAAGAGACTTGGGGGCATGGATCAACAGCTGGCTGCATATGAGCCAGCAGTGTGCTCAGGTGGCCAAGAAGGCCAACAGCATCCTGGCTTGTATCAGAAAGAGTGTGGCCATCAAGACTATGGAAGTGACCATTCTCCTGTACTCATCACTCGTGAGGTTGCACCTTGAGTACTGTGTTCAGTTTTGGGCACTTCAATACAAGAAAGACATTGAGGTGCTGGAGTGGGTCCAGAGAAGAGCGACAAAGCTAGTGAAGGGCCTAAAGCACAAGTCTTCTGAGGGGTGGCTGAGGGAACTGGGGCTATTTAGTCTGAAGAAAAGAAGGCTGAATTCCTCTCTACAGCTACCTGAAAGGAGGTTGTAGTGTGGTAGGTGCCAGTCTATTCTCACAAGTAGGGGAGATTTAGATTGTGTATTAGGAAAAACTTCTTCACTGAAAGGGTTGTCAAGCACTGGAACAGGCTGACCAGGGAAGGGGCTGAATCATCCTCCATGGAGATATTTAAAAGTCATGTAGATATGGTGCTTAGGCATATGGTTTAGTAGCGGATTTGGTAGAGGTAGGCTAATGGTTGAACTCAATGATCTTGAAGGTCTTTTCCAACCTAAATGATTCTATGATTCTGTGAAAACCTCTGAAATCTATCATTCCAGTTACTGGATAGACAAACTGGAAGCATGTGTCACATGTCCAATTGAAGTCTGGCTAGTGATGAATCACAAATGTGAAAGTCATGGACTTAGAAGGACGACTATTGAGAAAACATGACTTTATGAATCAAAGACTTGCGTGGTAAAAAGAAAATTAATCTATAAAGTCTTTATTTCAGCTGAATTAATAATGAAATTATTACAAGGCAAATAAAGAAGAATTATCACCAAGTTACTTTTGTTTAAGTATAAACTAAAAGTACACGAGGCTGCTTAAAACTTTGAATCTCAGCTTCAAATGGGCAAGAAGGAAAAAGAAAAGGCTGATAAAAATTAGACTATTGCTATGTCTCTTAAAGACAATCCTTGTGTCTGTAGATCATTTAAGATGATAGTACAATAAAATGACACAAAGAATTACTGAAACAAGGACTCTAATGAGCAGCTGAGATAAGGAAGGACAAGATTTTTACCTGAAGAAGTTACTTGGCTGTATCTTACTGTGAAATTCTATGTGGGTTATGTCATTTATCTGTCCCTGTCTGAGGTGGAGTAGAGCACAGTATATGCTGAAGGAGGGCAGGGAAAGGGACAGGGGCTGGAGAATTCAAAGAATGTTAGATTCTTCATGGATGGAAGTGCAGTATCTTCCATATATACAGAGATGTTACTGTAAGAGACAACTGTCTCATACAAAAACAGATATACCACAGGAAAAAACAACATACACAGAAGCAGAAATTTAGAGCTACTTAATGATATCAACTGCTAATTCCCATGGACTGGGAATCCAGAGCTTTAGGAAATTACTATTTCATATGGCTAAAAAATTGAAGGGCATCCAAGTATAAATACTTGTTTGATGTCCTGTTGGGTCAGATATATGTGAAAGAGAGAGAAAAAAAGAGCACATTCTGAAGAGGTTGCAGACTGCTTGACATGTACAGTTGATATGCAGGTAAAAGCCAGTGCCAAAACAAAAGGAAATTACTCCCAGGGCAACTTCTAATGCAGTAGAGCCACTATCAGCAACTATGAGGACATGCACTAAAGGAGCCTACCCAGATGCATACTTTGTTGGGAGACGTTGACAGCTGATAGTACTTTCCAATGTGGTACCTGAAATATATTCCAGTAGGAGACAGAAACAAGCATGCCTCCTTCAAAAGTAAGAGGTAACCCTTCAGAAGAGGACTGTCCAAACATGATGGAAGGAGAAGCACTGTAGAGTCCATAGTCATCACACCAAAAGATTCCCAACTGAGTTACATAAACACACACATACATACAGGTCCATTATGGTATGCCTCCTATTTCCTTGGGACCTTAGTGCATTATAGTCTTCACCTTACTCTCTGGTCCAATAATCAGGCCTGACCATGAGAACAGAAGTGCTGTATTCAGTTACAGTTGGTGTACCCTTGACATGACTGCAGAGTTCAGACAATGTAGCGGGTCTGGCTGAGCTGTTTTTCCATATAGCAGCAATGTTTTTGTGCTGGGAGCTAGAAGGGTGTTGATAACATGCCTGTGTTGTGACTACTGCTGAGCAGTGCTCGTACAGCACGAAGGCTCTTCCCAACATTCACCCCCACTGTGGGATGGAATGGGCAAGATCTTGGGAGGGGACACAACCAGGACAGCTGACCCAAACTGACCAAAGAGATATTCCATACCATGTGACGTCAGCTCAGCTATAAATTTAGGGAAAAGGAGGAGGGGGGGTGGG